>JAVYIG010003022.1:0-214862 GCA_035222895.1 Strongylocentrotus droebachiensis
CATTTTTGTCGATAAGTAAGGCAATAAATTCCCAATTTTTGTTTGTTTCCCTGCACCTGCATGATTCGCTAATGTTTGTTATAACTTATTGTGACGTAACGGGTCCGTCTAATAAATATCATCTCATTCTGAAGTTATGTTATGAAAATGTGTTCGACTGAAATCGAAGGCAAAAACTTAAAACAGGCAATGCAGGGCACCGTTGCTTAAAACTTAACTATTAATGGTAACTTTGCCATCAATATTAACTGCCGTGGATATACCACTCAAGTGAAGTGACTCAAAAGCCAAGAGGTTTCCATGGAGGTTTTTTTTTTAAACGGGACCCCCTTCTGTTTATCAATAATCGTGCTCCATACGCTCAGTATTAGGGCAGTGTCTATGATGATATTTGTGTGTGTATGTATTGTGTGCATAGTTTCAATTGAAAGAAAAAATGGTGTACTTTTAATATTTCTATATGTAGTACCCATACATGGGTGATCAAATTGAATACGGAATATGGCTATAATAATTACAGCGATTTGAAATATATTCTTTTGTGAATAATCGACCTAAGTGTTTTCCCACTGGGGGTATGAGTTGGTCGCCATGCATGCAAGCTTACGTTTACACCGATGTCGACTCGTTCTACCTCGACAGATTAATTGTATTCTGTAGCAATTTCAAGGGCATGGAATGGATGTAGGCCTAATCGCGGAGAAATTATCAATATCTGCGCTCAAACAAAAGTGCATGAACCTGTGCCGCGTAATCGAGGGAGAAACAGTTATTTCATACGGAGTATGGGGTGGAGGAGGGGGGGGGGGGGGCTGGCAGGTGCGTCGATGATGTGACATGTGGTCCATTATTAAGGCAAGGTCCCTCCCCCCCCCCCCCCCGACCCTCCTCGGTCAAATGGTTATTGTATTGCAGGTCCATGATTGTATCAACTGTTTTTCTTATGACTTTGTGAAAAGCTTGGACTCAGTTGGAGTGTGATGCGATAGAGTGTTTTATCCCCCCTCCTCCCCCATCCCCCCATCCTCCCCTAGCCCCCCCCCTCTCCCCTAGCCCCCTCTCCTTCCCTAGCCCCCCCTCCCCTAGCCCCCTCTGCTCCCCTAGCCCCCCCTTCCCTAGCCCCCCCCCCCCCTCCCCTAGCCCCCTCCCCTAGCCCCCTCCCCTAGCCCCCTCCCCTCCCCTCCCCTAGCCCCCTCCCCTCGCCCCCTCCCCTAGCCCCCCCTCCCCTCCCCTCGCCCCCCTCCCCTAGCCCCCCCTCCCCTAGCCCCCCTCCCTGATAATGCGACTGACTCAACTCCCGTGTTAGCTCATGAATTATCGCCGTAACCAAGGGACTACTTAGGTATCATTACGAGAATTTGTATCATTAGAAACTCATTGATGGCATACAATGTACATGTTCATGTCGGTACTCGTTTTCTCATTTTTGAATTTTGTGGCCTTTTGTGCTGAAGCGGTCCGTATCAACTTCTAACCCTCCATTTATCAAGATCATTATGATAATTACATTGTATCCGATATTGAAAGTCTGACTCATAAGTCATACAAATATGTTCCAAAGGTTCGATGCAATTAAATACAATACCACTTCTGTATCATCAGTATACAGTTTCACATTCTTATTTCAATCCAAATGTCATGCATAAATTCTTTACGACCGAAAAGTTAGTCAGATGTTTGCCAGATGCTTTTCAGACCTAACTTTTTTGTTTGCAAGTTGGATACAATCCATCTCTTCTAGGGTCTTTCTGTCATGCTATTATGTAACATCTAACACGTGAAATAATTAAATAAACAGTTTGTCATCAATCGCCAGGGATTATAATATGAAAAGAATATCCCATACATGGTCATTTTGCCGCCATTGTTAACGATGATTTTTCGTATAAAGAGGGTTTAATGATTACATGAATTCTTCCAAATCTTTTCCTATACACATCGGTGAGAAACCCGTTATATTATTGACAGCAAGTTGTGCTCGTGCCCCTATGGAATTCCACATGAAAGAACCTCCAAAGTATATCGATCAGTTTGTCATGACACGACTCAACCTTTTCATCACGACTCCCAATCGGATTTGTTTAACCCGATTTCAGAATTTCCGCTGGATCCACCCTACTTTCTATCTCCTTTGCCGTCCACGTAAGCCGATGAAAGGTGAAAACTTACAGCACTAGACAAGAACATGAAATGTACTTCAATGGAATTTTAAAGTCGTGATAACTGCAAATGGGGAACCCCCTTTCCATTGACGATGACATTGGTCGAAAAAGTAATCGTGTCGGTTTCACAGTTTCAATAAAGTATCATTTTAGGATTATACTTCCTCTAGTATAGAACATTATCGTATAATGATAGAATATTTACATTCAGAACAGTTACTTACAATAGGAGTATGAGTCAGATGGTGCAAGTTCGAGGAATCTTCATTATCATGTAATGCGTGGTCGCACTATGCCCGCAAAAGTATATATACTTCGAGATTAATATCATTTTGTAGACCACAAAATGAGTACAAGTTTGTAGCGTGGTCGTGATGTAGTCTCTACGAAAGGGTCAACGTCTCTCGGGGAACAAAGTCCATGAAAGAATATATTATAGGCCTATGGTTTTTCTAATTTCTTCTTAAAAGTAAATGTAATCTCGAAAACTGTCCTTTAGGTCTATTATTCCAAGATTGAGCATTACCTATAAATGTATACACTTGATTATAACTAATTATAACATTGTTCTGTGAAAAGGAAAAAGGGCATGGCAATTATTCTGAGAACGCAGTATGCCTTTGTGCTAAATGCCTAATGCAAAGGTGTGTCGTATGCATAAATTATTCAGAAAGAAACGACCTGGCGATGACCTTTCCAAGGCAATCATTAGATTTCTTTCAATAAAATAAAACAAATCTATAATCAAATAAATCACAGATGTCAGTGCAGTTGTGTTTATTTCACGCTGCATTATAATCCGTCTACTCATAATATAGCAAAATTACTCCTGCGGTAGTTTTATTAGTATTTTGGTATCAGCGTGCAGTGCAATTGTACATGGACAGTATTGTATAGATTGCGACGGGTTCTTACAATTTGCTTGCTTGCTAACTTGCTTACTTTGGATTTCGACATTCCGGCTTTCTTTTCGGATCCATTTGAGTGGAACCCTCTTTATCCTTATACAAAGGTACAGCAAGTCAAAGGGAGCTGAGCCATGGACTGAAGCTGACGCTGAAGCCTCGAGTTTGACCTGCATAATCGAAGGCCTGGTTATAACAACACAAAAGAAGAAAAAAATATACATTATTCTTTTGGCAGTCGAGTTTAGAATAGAATTTGAATGGAAACATTAGTCATTCTACTAGGTCACAGTTTATCAATCACAAATTCTGGAAGTGACTGTTGAAAAACTTGAATCATCATAATAAACAGTCTGTTTTGACAGAATAAAACAGTTTTAAATATAAAGGTGAAAGATGATATCAGTTGTTCAAGACTTGTTTGCCTGGTTATTTTTCTTGTAATACTGGTTAAAAAAGCTGGGATTGGGTTTACCTTTTGGTTTAGTCCTATACACTATGGCCCGAATTCATAAAGGAGGTTTGTCGACAAACCTGGGTTTATGTGCGTCATACGACGCATTTTGACACGTTTTTACAAACCTGGTTTGTAAAAGGACGCACATAAACCTAGGTCTGTCGACAAACCTCCTTTGTGAATTCGGGCCACTAGGTCTGAAAATGAAACTTGAAATCTAGGTTTTAAATTTTGTTTACTAGTCAGAGTAAACAATACAACATTTGGACGCTTCCATGATAACAAAAACAATGCAGCTGATTTTGGTCCGATAGAGATAGAATATATAATTTATAGGTAATGCTAAAACAAGATGGTAAATAACAAAAGCCATGTACTTACAAAATGTCCTTGATAAATTGAACTTTGAGCAATGTGGGCAATAATTTACGACAATAAGCACTCGACCTCTCTCTCTGAAATATTTTGATTGATGTAAATTCTTTTGCTGTGGTTGTGGATAAAAATATCTTTTGTATAAATGTGTGTTGCCCCAGAACGCAAAAACACATTGTATTGTTCCACGTTGTTATGATATACCACAAACCGAATATGATGAACTTCATTTGGTATCTTTCGTTCTCTATCTATCTCTGAAAAACAATAATATCGCAAGCAAGCAGAATTATTTCAACCGGAGCCTCGTTTTTGTGTAGAAGGCTTCAATTTGAAGGGGGAAAAAATCGATAAAAAGTTGGGGGGGGGGGGCGGAATACCTTCGCATCATGTACCGTGCCTAACAAGGCTCAATGCTATAGAAAATTATCGTAGTATTATTGTTGTATATAATACAGACAGACAAGGAGAAGCCAGTCTACATGTGCATTGTGATATGGAGCATGAACGTGCATGAACATCACAATTTACCAGAGAGAAGAACAGTACAATACGTACCCTTTCAGGCAGTGGACTGTAAAGTCTAATTTACCGTCGTTATGATATAAACGAGATTGGAACATATTCAAAGACACGTTTGCGAGTGACAAATCGCAGACACGGGTACGCAGTTGCAGTTTTGTACCCCACGCTCACCAATCCCCCCCCCCCCCCCCACCCAAATAATAATAAAAGAACCTCTCTACATGATTGTGTAGGCCTATGTATAGGCCATCATACCTACATTGTAAACTAGTTTCCCTATCGGGCTATGAATGTGGTCTTTCTGTCGAGGTGTAACTCTGGAGTCTTGACAGGTTTATAAGCGATATCAAACAAATAAAACGATATAGCCCAATGTAGAGTATTATATACCAGCATCTATTCTGATATTTTGGAGAGATCCTGTTTGAAAGTTTTTTTTTGTTATCAACTTTGTCCTCAGTATCATGTTCATGTTATCTATCCTGCATGCACTTGCATTGATTACAAAAATACATATGAAGCGAGGACGGGCACAATATGTTGACCGTACTTTTGAAAATTACTTTTATGTATTCCAATTTAAGCCAGTGGGAGATTGTGGGTTCTCAAGTATGGGTACAATCACAATCAACATGATATTGAAATATATGTATTTCGGATAAAATAGGACAAAATATCTCGTTTTACTCAGTCGTAGTTAGGCCCAGCACATACTACACGATCCTCTTAGGATCCGATTTCCGACGAAATTGCAATTATAGTGTTACATACATCTGAACAAACATCACTTTTACCGATCTATAGGTTCTGACTTATGAATGATGATAAGAATTCCAATAACCGGTATTTCATTGCATTAAAATATGTGCATTCCAAATACATATTACTAGATAATCGGTTTCCGGCAGAGGTGGTGGGGGTACGGAATCGTGCAATATTTCGTATTGCGCCCCCCTCCCCGCTCCAGCTCAATTTCTGAAGATGGTTCGACGCCCTGTAACATTTAGACCCTCAGCTACAAAGATTCTTGGCCGAGCAACCGCGTCACTTCACATCAGATAATAGTGTATGTTCTGCCAGTATGACTCACAGACATATCACATTTATCTGCGGCTAATACATAGAGATCAGCTAATTCAAAAGACACAATCGAATGTTCCCTACTATAAAAACGCGGGTCAAATTGAAAATGATGTAGCCAACCAAATCTGGCCGAACATCAAAAGCGAAGTAACAATCAAAATCATTTCCGACAATGGATTTCGTGGGAACTTACAAAATACCCAAAGTGAAATAAAAGAGAAAGAATAACATTGTTACCAACGAGTTGATTGTCATGTTGATGTCTGCGCGGAAATTCGGACCGATGTCAGACAACGATAACATTATCAAAGTTTATACATCGTTCCCTGAATTTATATTCAATTTCAATCACCCCAAAGGCCAACGCAGGAGCTTTTTTTCCATGGTTGAAAAATTAAATATTGTTGGTTTAGAGTACTCTTGTTCAAGGCGAGATAAGCAGACGCACGTAGGCGACGGAGCAGCATGATGTCTTTGAATACGCTGAATTAATTTCCTCCGACAATGACAAATTCTAATTGTGTTAGAACAATGCCCGTACAACGCCAGAAAGAAGAAGAAGAAGAAGAAGAAGACACGAATAAATGTATCGAAGACTATAGTTTATTCTGGGCTCTCCTACCTCCCCCCCCCCCCCCCCCCCACACACATCCCCTCTCTCTCTCTCTCTCTCTCTCTCTCTCTCTTGAGATGATGTTGCAAATTGTAACGCCGTGTCCAGTATCCCTCTTTCTCTCTCCCGTCTCAGCGTTCAATCAAAATGACTAAAACTTTTCAACTTGCATATTCATATAGTACGTATTGATATGATATGAAATATGTCATGGGTGGTTTCCATGGCATTATGAAGATGAATTGAAATGTCATGACCTGGTTTGGGAATGTGAGGCAATCGGGGAATTCCAGTTTCCTGTGTTGTAAACGTCCTTACGACAGGTCATCTTCATCATCACCTTGTCTCTTAAACTCTCCCCCTCCCCCTCTCTGTCTCTCTCTCTCTCTCTCTCTCCTTCTCTCTCTCTCGTCTCACTCTCTCGTCTCAGCGTTCACTCTAATTAATTGCATGACTCATATTTTGTTCTTTAATTTCTACTTTATCCACCTCTTCCCGTAGACTGTAAATCACTTTCATTTTCTTCCTTTGTCTGTTTCCCCATTTCCTTTCTCTTTATATCCTCAAATTTCCGGTTTACCGAAGATTAGTAATATTAGTAGGTATGAATATGTATATTTTTGTAAAAATCTCGGATGGTCCATTGATACTGTACACACAAATTAAATTCAAATCTAATCAAACTAGACCGATTCAAAGATGAATAAACAACGCATTTGGTTTCATTCGAGTTTGACCAGTCAGAACTTTTCAACAACAACTGCAACAACAAAAATATTCTTTTTCATGTGTATCGTATAAGCAACAGTAGATAAACGATTTCTCAAACTTTCTTGCAACTTCCCATATTTTTAAAGGATATAAAATAGATTCATGCGCAAGTCTTACACTCTCGTTTTCCCTATAATTTATAATATCGATACAAAGTAGATTTATCGCTTTAAAGAACTAATTTTTTGTCATAATGAAAGTGAACTTTCTTTCCTACCATTGTTTCGACCACGCCCGGTATATAATCACAGCTGAACATGCGGTGTTGATTTACTCTCGCTGTGTGTATCCTATACACGTTTACATGTATATGAATAGTGCTTTCACCCAAAAAAGGTTACATTTTTTGTGCCGACCTTGTCATTTCTACGATCTTGGACCTTCAAAAAATGGCTATATACAATCGTCATTAAAGAGTCTCTCTCTCTCTCTCTCTCCCCCCCCCCCCCTCCCCCTCCCCACTGTCTCTTATCCCCCTCTCTCTTTGTCGCAATGTCGGTAGCATATAGTGACTATACAAGACTGTGCCTTCTTATGCGTGTAATTTCAGAATACATGTAGTTACTTTCCGATATCGTCAACTTATATTATAAACAATCTTCCTGAATTTCCCGACAAGAACACTGTCCAGAAAACTAATAGTTTCCTTCCTATAACCAACAATAATACTGTCAAATTTCAGTTTTTGACACCAATGTTTCTTTGATAAGGTAGAATAATGGGTCTATTATTATGTTAAAGGCACACTGTCCTACTTGTAGCTACTTGCTCCCTCTATATAGAAAACTTCCCCAATCGGTGCCTGTTGGTCCCCCATGATCCTCTTTTTCTTATGTTAAATGAGAGCTGAGTTAATGAGATAGCCACCTGTCACAGTGACCTCGCTGGCTCGCTGGGTGGTCTAATCCCTTCTAGATGAAATAGTAAAGCCTGCCTTTAATGGACAGTAAAGACCCAGTTGTAGAAGACAACATTGGTTGGCACTAGTTGGCACCAACGAAGGATGATGAATTCAAATTCAGTTCATTAGAAAAATGTACTCATGGTTATTTCTTCTTTTCTTCTAGTTGTTTCGCAACTTTGTTTGAAAGTCTGGAGTAACTTGTTTTGACTGGCGCACGAAAATATAGTTATATGGAATGCGTCGTGTCATCTTCATGCACTCGGTGCAGCAGCATAGATCTATCTCTGGAGGGACCAAGTTCTCCAAGTCTGAAAAAAAGAAAGGGTGGTCACGACCTCAAACATTGTATCCCGTCGAGTCATTTCAGTTATGGGTTTTGACAAAAGATCATGGGGTGTATTGTTACAGGGTCAAGTAGGTTTGTTTATCCGTGGGGTTTGTGCGTACGTGAATAATTTTGGGCTATGCGGGTGCATGAATATTATGTGTTGTGCTGGTATTGAAGTATACACGGGTTGTTTTAATCGTTGTATACATGTATTTGTACATGGGCATTGCAAGGAATTATATGGCGAAAGTCTCTTTCACTTTTGAAGTGTGGTCAGGGAGGGGTCAAGGGGGAGTGGAGCAAGTGTTACATGGTCTTGTTCAAATCCCAATGGGAAATTGGAATATCCTACTTGCTGTATTCTCTTAAAGGTAATACAAAGTTTTGGTTTGGGGTCATGAATTTGGTTCAAATGAACATATTGGAAGCATAATGCAATCCTACACTATCAGTGCTAGTTGTCGCGGTTGAAATCGAGTCTAAAGATATGAAATTGTATTTATACACTCTTTGTGTTGTATAGCTCCCTCTCAAGGTCAAGATATTAATTAAGCTATAAAACAATATTTCTTGACTAAAATCGACCGATTAGCTATTCCCATTTGGAAATGATATATCACGATTACATATTCTGAGATTTGCATGGTCGCAGCTACCATTGTACGGCCGTAGGCTCTATTTGAAATTTATCAAAATTTACCGGGAGCACCGGTAAATGTTTATATTCCATTTTTCTTGAAAGCAGAAGTGTTTTAGGTGCTAAATTTTCTAGTGCTTATATTACATCTACAGGAGCATCCAAATATATCAAAATAATAAAGAATCACTATCCACCCAATTTTCAAAATTTCCCAAACCTTTGTATTACCATTAAGTACAGGTCACACCCTTCCCCTCCTCCTCCTCCTCCTCCTCCTCCTCATGTTCCAAATCTGGAACCATCTCCTATAACAACAACAAAAACCAACAATATAGGAACAACAACAATGAAACAATATCGGAAGTGTCCCAACAATGGTTTCTCAAAATATCTGGCCTTTGTTATAAATTTACATACAGTCATGACTGTATACATGTAGTTTCTTTTCTCTACTCTTATAGGGTTTTTGTAACTTTGAAGAATTGCTGCAAATGAGTTCAAAAGTGACTGTAAAATTGAATGCTAGGAGTATAAGTGATAACATCTGAAAGCGAGAAAGGAAATGGAATTCATTTACTCTCACTTTCGGTGAAAGTAACTTTCAAATATCCAGTTTTCTTGGTACTTTATCTGTGCTGTTTGTTTATATTCCTACATGTATACGCTATACAATGGCAAACGAAATAAATAGCCCACGTCATGCGGACAACAAACAACCTAAGAAATCTGGCAAATTAACTTAGTGAACAATATACATTTTGACCCACATAACTGCGTCATTGACCGCAAGTAGCTTTTGGTCAATATTTTTCAGTTGTCACCAAAAAGCAACTCAATTTTACAACCACATCATATTGGTCTATTTTCTTTCATTGGAAATTATACTGGTCAAGGGTATAGCGATTCTCGTGAACGTGGGCATTTGTAACCAATATAATCAGCGTGTAAATAGAAAAAGAAATACCAGTAAGATACGCCACTTGTAAATAGATAAATCTAAGCTCAATAAAGTTCATCCTATTCTCACAAACAATGCGATCCGTAGTAAACCTATATACTTTGTTGAACCATGTATAAAACTGATATTCGATTTAGAACATACCCTTATTTCCGGAAAACACAGAACCCATAAATATAAGGGTGGGGTGGTGTCATGTTTCACGGTCGGTGTTAGGTTTATCGTTAAGAGGAATATCATGTGGGTATTTTTTCCATGCATTATTTAGGGCAACAATATACAGAAGTTTAATACTGTTATTACAGACGCGTATGCTTTCCAAGCTCGCTGCTGCATTGAGCAAAGTGGAAAACAAAAGAAAATTGCCCGCGTGTACACACTTTAAATTGTTGTTTGGTAACAATTTGTTTCCAATTAATTAGGTATTAGGTATGATATATTTTGTTAAGAGTAATAAAGTGAAGTAGTTAACACATGCGATGCACAACTTTAGGCTATTGATCATTGGAAAAGACCAATATAATGAAGGCCTATGAATAATCTTTCTTTTAACAGTGCTTTACACTATCTCGAAGTTGTTATTTACAAGATTAAAATTGACATACCTTTTAGGACGGAAACAATAAGCTACATTCCATTGAAAACCACCGTTCAAAATAGAAAGATCAACCATCTAATTCAGGCTTTTCAAACCCTGACGATTGTATTAAAAGTCACCAGTTTGTTTACACGTTTGGCGGTGCATAACGGGAAGTGGTAAAATTGTTGATTTTCGTGAGAAGTATTTTTTAACAAAACACGTTTAAAAACATATTTTTAGACTAAAGTGAGTGTAAAACGTGTCTCTCTTTGGTATATGGTATGGTTTGTATCTATATACACTGTACGCGGTTCGTCTTATTCACCAGTGTCTGTAGACTCTACAGAAGTATGGTAATAATACTCCAGATGGTAGATGTGCAGCTGTTTATTTCCCTATCACAATGTCTCGAGTATTTTGAGTAGCTATAGATGACTGTCATTTTATGTTTCGGTCACCAATACTCTTGTCATACGAATAGTCGAAAACAAAAGCTGTACCATTGTTTGATAAATATTATTGCCGTATACTTGCAGACTTGTAGTATATAAACGAAGTATTGGTTAAGGCATGTCAACTCTGAGAAATGATTGGCGATAATGTTTAACACATGAGGGTATTTGGAGAAAATAGGTTGAAATTGCCGTTCTATATTTTTTTACAGTTATAGCGTCAGCCGGTTGGAATTCTTCCACATTCTTGCAAATAACGCTTATCATTGGATTAATTGCCTGGTCAAATAACGTTGAAATCCACCATGAATTTGCTTAAATCTCCTATATATACGACATAAATACTCTGTGTTTGTTGTCAAATATATGTTATCTTTGATTCGTGTTATCTTTATTTGGTGTTAGGCTAAATAGCCATGAACCTATCTTCAGGTAGCATATAACGTGATTAAGTTCTAGGCCTATACTGGTTGTCTAGTTGTTTTTTAGCACCATTTATCTCCTTCATTTTGTTTAGGATGTCATATGAGATGCTGAATAATGGGTTTTATTGAAAAATATTCACCAAGACAGACTCCCGTGCCGAATACCTTTATGTATGATATACAAGTTACAACGGCCCAAATAGGGATTAAGATTTAATATCAAAATGAATGACCCCTATTATAACGATCTAGTGTGAATACATAATCAATCACTTATCATGATATGACTTTAACAACAACTTTGAAAGAAGTGAAATGGTTTAGTTCAGAGGCCTATCATAACAATATTTTTCGAGATGTCCTTCGTCCGCAGTTTAATGCTTTGCGAAAAGGCCGATAGTATCATTGGACAGTGTTTTGGCAGAAATATTCTCAAATCGATTTATATATTTTGTAAATAATTCATCTATATTTACCTTGTCAAAATATGGGATATAGTATTGAACGTAATAACAAATCAAATCATATATCATATCAAAAGCCAATTTATTTCTGCATCTCAATGCATTAGAAACCATCTTTCGTGCCACATAATTAGCCAATTATCCACTCACAATGCCTCTCATCGCCTCTCATCTTTGTCACTCTCGCCGTTATGATAATGCTAGCATGTTGATCATGATTATGATAACTCGTGATGGTGGCTGCCTTTGTTTAATTAGAGCGATCAAGTACCCAATCTCAACTTATCACGGATGTATACATAAGCGGCAGCTCACTATGTTAACAGCAGGATATCATTGATAAGACAGCTAATGTGAAACAGTCATCCTATTAAAGTACACCGAGTTGATCCCTCGTTAAAAATACAAATATATATCTCTTTCTCTGCCTGACTATTATCTGAACACGTATAGAAAACCATCTAAGGTTATGTTTATACGGTCATTTAGAACCAGACTTGATCCGATATACTTTGATACGTACTTCGATGTCTATATGATTTGAAAGAATACACCCCTTTCATTTTAAGTTTTTAGCGCACTCACATCGTATGGACAGTGAAATGTCATCTCACTTCGCTGACCATAAAGTATATTTCTCGGCGTGTAAGGAGAGTGATTAGAATAATAATAACTGATCGAGTCTGGTTATAAATGACCGTATTAGCACAGCGTGATATTACAGCTGTGTATTGTTTTCTTCCGACTGTGATACACGTTGGTTTCAGTGATAATGCTTATCCTAGAATGATTGTACTATGAATACATCATTGGATAAACATTTATACGAGGGGATTGAAGAAGTGTTTTGTATTTTGCCAATAATTTATGTTAATATCCAGGGGATTACGATTGCTGTCGATCTCTGGAAATAAATTTGAACACTAAAAAAGTATCACGTTAAATGCTTGCAACGTCAAAAGCCGCATGCCCCACCTAAAAGGGTTGGCCAGCACCAACATGACCAGTTATGACCTTGTGACCGAACTTGCCACATCAAGGAATTGGTCGGCAACATGAATGACCACATACTATGACCATATTTTGTAATCATATTGTCTCTACTGTATAGAAGTAAAAAAAAAAATAAAAAAAAAACCTGTATCTATAATTATTCTCTATTTTCTGATTTTGTTTAAAGGCATGGAAGCGGAAATGGGTTGTGATTCGACCAAACGCCACCAAGGGCTCGGAGCAAGCCTCGATCCTCCTGGAGCTCTACCTGGAGAAAGGAGCCGTCAACAAGACGGTGACCAGTCTCCTGCTCGAAGGCATCACCCACATCAAGAGGGTCATCTCCAAGAGCCAACCCAGGGCCTTCGAGTTCGTCAAGGGGTCCGTCGTTGCCCTGACTCTGGCTGGTGACAGCGAGACCGAAACGCAGGAATGGATCGAGATCTTCAGGAAACTGTTGCTGCCTGCGTCCCAGACAAAGGAACTCGCGACCCTCCAAGAATGTGGTACAGGTGAGTCGATAAATTCAAGTGATGAATCTAAGTGGCAAGTATACTACGTGGAAAACGCCAAGAGCTGTAAATCCTCATAATATAGCTGGAAATATAACTGTGTCAAGATATGCTTTTGGGTTTGGCAATAACAAATTGTTTTAAAGTAAACTATATGGATAAGCTCACCAACCAGTCGTTATAAAAAGGAAAAAACATGTCCAGATGCGAGAAAGTTCCCTATCGACACTTTTCGGCATGTGCTGTTCGTTAATAGTCACCTAGTTAATACGATGATTTGTCAGCACCATTTCATCTACTCCATAAAAGTCGTATGCCTACAAGATTGTTACCTTGTGTGGTACGTTGAGAAGTGATACAATATATTTTGGAACTTGTTGACATATCTTTTTCTATGTTACCCAGATGTGATCCGTGTCACCGTGGTACCCAACAAGGATTCTGAACGGCTGAATCTATCCGGGACATACCTCGCCGGTGTGGCCCGTCTTACAGTAGCCCTACACAACGCCATCACTGGGGAGAAGGTCATTGAGTGGGATCTGAGACACATGAAGAGGTTCATGCTGCCCAGCAAAGGACCGCAGCAAGACCTGGAAAAGATCGCCTGTCTGCAGATCAGCAAGTGAGAATTCTTCTTCTTCTTGTTCCTCATCATCTTCATCTTCATCCTCATCTTTTTCTTCCTCTTCTTTTTCTTCCTTTTCTTCTTCTTCTTCTTAATCTTCTTCATCTTCTTCTTCTTCTAATTCTTCTACTTCTAAGTCGTCTTCTTCTCTTTCTACTATTTGACTTTATGCTTACATGGATTTTATTTAGAGACCCTCTTAAACCATCAAACTGTTTTTTTTAATCAGTCTATAAGCAGGCTTGTTTCAGCTTATTTAACGAGAACCCGATGTTTATGTTGCGATAAACGTTTTTGTTTCTTCTTCTTTTTTCTTTTTCTATTATTATTATCATAATTTTTGTTTGCGAATACTGTGCAGAGCCTTATTTTTTTAAAGCCATCACACTGCCTATGACTACCCATTGTTTCATCATTTCATATCTATTTTATTGTTTTTCCAGTCGGAGTCCGCAAGGCGAAGGCGAGTACCTGTTTCACAGTCAAAACGCCAAACCGCTCGTAGAAGCCATCTGCGAGCGCCTCAACAAAGCCATCATCACTGTCAAGGAGCGTCGGTCAAGAACATCCTCCATGCTCTTCGAGATCCCTCCTAAGGAGCTGGAGCAGCTAGCCAAGGCTATCCAGGAGGGAGGCGATCCCGGGTTCGTCATGGTGAGCGCGGAAGGCAGCCTCGAAGACGAAACGTTCGAGGAGGACGGCGAGAAAAAGGAAAACGGTGAAGCCAAGACGAACGGAGATGGTGAAGCCAAGACGA
The DNA here is from genome assembly GCA_035222895.1 of Strongylocentrotus droebachiensis. NCBI lineage: Eukaryota > Metazoa > Echinodermata > Echinoidea > Camarodonta > Strongylocentrotidae > Strongylocentrotus > Strongylocentrotus droebachiensis. The sequence continues at coordinate 14,533 of JAVYIG010003022.1, forward strand.
ACGGAGATGCAGAAGTTAAGACGAATGGAGAAAACAAGGATAACCATGTCGATGAGTCGACCGCGGAGGAGGCTAAATTGGAAAATGGAGAGAGCACCGAGGAAAAGATAGAGAATGGACATAGTGAAGAAGTGAAGACTGGTGTAGAGGATGCCGCCAAGGAAACTACTGCAGATGAAAATTCCACTAACGGAGGCGCGACAGAAGCCGTTCAGGAGAATGGGTTCTCAGAAAATGTCGACAACGATTCACCAAAAGGTGGCGCTGATGAAACTCCTGAAGCAGAGAATACCGCAAGAGTCGAGGGTGACGATGGCGTTGCTGTTTCAAAAGAGTCTACAGACAATGTTGTTGAAGAAGTCGCTCAAAGTGAAAAGCCTAGCGACGAGCTAAATGAAACTGTAGAGGATACAAAGGACAAAGAGAATGAACAACCCGTTGAATGCTCACCCGTCAATGATGTCAGCGCTGAGGATTCAGCAAGTGCAGCACCGATAGAGACACAGGACTTTGCCGCCGGACCTATCGATGCAGAAGACGAGAGCGTAGAGCTCGCGGAGGGCGCGACGGGGGTTCAACCGCGTATGCCTCCAGGTTTTGAAGAACCTCAACAAAAAAGTGAGGCAACGGAATCTAAAGATGCGACCGAGCAAACGGATGAGAGAACAGTCGAGACAGGAGATAGTGTAGTATGTTCCTCTGAGCTAAATGGTGAAGAGATAGAAGTAGAGCCACAAAATAAGTCATCGGCAGAGGATAGTAATCAGGTAGAAATTAGCACGGACACTCAAGACATTGAAACAGAAGGTGCCTCCGTTGATGAATCAAGTGCAGCAGGTGAACAATCTGTCACAACCTCAGAAGATACCCAGCAAGAAGTAGTTCCTACAGAGGACAGGAAACCGAGTGAGGAATGCAGTCCAGAGTCTCCGAAACTAACCGACGAGTCAACTGAGGAAGTTGTTGTCACGGCCGAACCTGTGCAGTCTAATTCAGGCGAAGCAGCGGAAACACCAGCTCCTGAAGAAACGTCCGCAACTGAGAACGAGACACAAGACAAGAAGGAGAAGGTACCAGATGTAGAAAGTAGTCCTGCAGAGCAGACTCCCGACGGTCCTTCCGAAAAAATCAACGACGTACCTGAAAACAAGACACCCGCGCAGTCCGATTCAGGCGAATCAGGGGTAACACCATCTACTGAAGAAACTGAGAAGGGGACACAGGACCAAAATGAGAAGATACCAGATGTAGAAAGTAGTCCTGCAGAGCTGACTCCCGACGTTCCCTCTGAACAAATCGACGACGTACCTGAAAACAAGACACCCGCGCAGTCCGATTCAGGCGAGGCAGGGGAAACACCAGCTACCGAAGAGACATCAGCAGCTGAGAACGAGACACAAAACCAGAATGAGAAGGTACCAGATGTAAAAAGTAGTTCTGCAGAGCAGACTCCTGACGCTCCTTCCGAACAAATGGACGACGTACCTGAAATCAAGACACCGACGTCTGATGAAGTAGCGCAAGATGACACGCCTGTGGCATCGAGCGAATCCGTGGAACCCCTGGAACCCGTCATTGTAGAAGACAGAAAGCCTTCTGCTCCGAGCGAGTCCGTGAACCTCGTGGGATACGTGGAACCTGTCATTGTAGATGAAAGAATCCAGAGCCAAGAGAAAAGTGAAGAGTCCAATGATAAAAATGATGGCGAAGAGGACACTGCAATGTAAAGGATTGTACTTCCAAATACATTGTAAGACTCCAGCCCATTTGATTGGGTGTGCAGACGTGTGACGGCTACAAATGAAAGCATACAAATTATATTCAAACTTGTATCGCAGGAAATCGTCTCTATCGCCTGTATCTCGTCACTGAAAGAGCAATCGACGGACGATTAAAATAAATAATAATAAGGATGTGTATTTGCTCCCATTTAATGATACCTTGAAACTTGAAAGCATTTTAGATTTAAAGATCGGACGATTAATTTACATTCAAACGCAGCTCAAGATCTGAAAAAGCAACAAAATTTGAATCATATTTCGATACTATGTTGTTGTCACAATATGACACGTATCTCAGCATGAAACGTTGCAAAGCCACCTTTCTTTCAGACAGAAAAATAATGAACGATTGGAAATTTAAGAGCCGTATGTTGCGAGCGATTGAGTGAATGGTATTTATTATTGCAAAATAAATTGATATTATGGGCGCTGGCTAAAGTTGGAATATTGTTGATAATGCTTTAGGAGCAGTAAAACGCTTTCATCCATTATAATTACATCATAAGGACAACTGTATCGGTATATTACATGAGAGGGTAGACATTTCCAAGTCAACTGAGTCACGGAGTGATCTTTCTTTCAACGGATGAGGGGTAGATGACATGGATGAAAGACACGTATTGCTGTGATTCTAAGAATAACTGTCGTCTGATAGGTGTTAAAACCTTCACGGATATTGCTCCTATGAATGTTCCGCTAATGCGCAGGAAAGGCGCAATTTGTGAAATGAATTACATCATAGAGATTGATCATATCCTAATTAATTGCCAGAGAGAGAAAGAGAAAGGGAAAGAGGGGATGAGTGTGAAGTTTCACGCGACAGATTGTATTAAGCTACGAGGCCTCATTCAAATGTTTTTTAAAGGAGAGTTAGTTTGTTTGAATCATGAATGGTTTACGAGTTCATGTGAAGTCCTATTGTATTTACATTCTTTCGTATGGAATTCGTAACGACTTGTATTGGTTTAGGTCATGCATCGGTATCGCATTTGAACAATAAATTATGAGAATTGCATTTGAAGAATGTTTCTCAACCAACCGTGTAATGAATAAGGGAAATTTTAGATAAAATTACTGTTACGTTTGCAGCACTTCGATTCGCATGTATTTGGAGAATATTTTCGCACAAGCCTTGTAATAAAAAAAAGAATTATTCTAAATCTTTTTTTTCCCAGCAATTCTCAGAATCGAATATCCGAGGAATGTCTCTACATCCCTCTCAATGGGGAAAAAGTTCCCGATTATCCCTTTAATCTTTTTATGTCATTATGATGCCTCATCGATAGATTACATTAATTCTCGAGGACGTGTTGAGAAAGCTATCATTGGTAACAGATTAGCACAATGCGATTCACTCTGAATCATTAACACTCTGTTGTAAGCACTAATCCACAGAAATCCACATGTAATGCTTTGTTAGGAGCCCTTCATCGAATTAGATAAGTTGATTGATTACTGAAAGCAGGTGTGAACACCCCCCCCCCCCCCCCCCACCCTCACTTTACCCCCTACTACCACCACGTACGGGCCGCTCGGTAATTTTACTCAGTGGCCGGTCGGTATGTATCTTACAGGTTCGGAGTGGGTCGGTCGCATCGAGATTCCCCAACCATTTCATTCCCAGCCAGTCCGCCCCCAGTAAGACTTTTACTAATTTCCTAATCAAAAGTTTCTGTGCAGAAGAAAATGTTGCAAATGGGCTTGAAATACAATGATCATGTAAAACAGTCGTCATGAGAAACCTAAGTCATGCAGTGTTGTGATAATATAAATGGCCCAGGGACTTCTCTGCGCTCTCATAAACGTATTGTTTCATACTTATGAGTTTAAGAGATGTCAGTAGGAGGAGGATTAATCGTTCGAATTCCCGACTAATCGTCGAAAACAAAAGTACCGTACTTGAGCATAATACTTCACATTATGAGTATGTTTTTTTTTTTTTTTTTTTTTTTTGTAGCATTGTTTTATTGTATTCATTCAGTACAAAATATATAACAAACAAACATACAGCTTCATTGATTTACATATCATATAAAAATATAAAGAAAATTGTACATCTCTCAAAAAATACATAAGATAGTTTAATACACAGTACATAATGTTTTCAAATTAATTATACTGAACGAATATTATAAATCAAAGAGTTACCTACAGACAGACAGACAGACACACCACACTCGCTCACATACTCAGACACACATACAAACTTACATATCCCCTCCCCCCTTCATTCCAAAGCTCAACAAATCCCCCCTCCCTTCCCGAGCATTCACATCTACATATTTGTTGGAAATCCTGTCTCTTGTTGGAAATCCTGTCTCTGTTGTTGCACATGCCTCGATATCAAATGTTTAGCATAATCTGATTGTTTGCATCGCTGGTTTATATATTATATTGCTTGCTGCGAGACTGCCCTCTGCGTGTACTCCCTTGTGGCATTCATGTAGTATCAATTTGTCAGTGAGCTATTAAAATGTTGGATTATCTAACTTCATAAAAGATTGTGAGTTCTTGTAGCGATTAAAAAAGTTTAGAAATAGGAGATGATTTGTATGTACTTCGTCAAAATATTGTCAATAACACTTTCTCTCAGTCGACATAGATGACGTTTACAAGCATTTGCATTAAGAAATTTGTTCGTCATGCGACTGAAAGTTTTACAGTCCATGTATTCAATATTTTCCTTTCCATTGCGGTAAAAACAATAATCTTGAAGCACTTTGACTGTTATTGACATTTAGATCACTAAAGCAGTCTTCGTTCTTTGTAACTTGTATAAAATATAAGTTGTATTTACATATATATCTTGTTTACGTTAATGGAAATATTTATGTAACTTTTGTATATGCATATTCTATTTGTAATGTCGATTAATACTTCTGTACAATAAGTGTCTCATTTACAATGGAATTTTCCTTCGTTATGTAACGAGGAAGTGTGTGGTCAGCAAATATTTTTCAAGTACGGAGTGAAATATTTTATGTTTACTTTGTCTTCAGTAATTTTCAATTATGATTTTGTAATTATGATAAATCTGTACAAAACATTTTGCTCCGAACATAAAATGTTATTCTAACATTGCAAGTGAAAATACGAATTAGAAGTGGCAGTTATTGAAAAGCATTATGAAATAATTCTTCATGATTATTCTTCGGGAAACGGAAGATTGTGTGAGCAGATTTATGCGTGATACTATATATTTGGTAATCGTGAGATTTTATTTCTTATTCTCATTCAGTTTAATTCTTACGTTTGGCTTCTTTCTCATGCACCATTGTTTGACAAATTGTATGCATTTCTCTTAAGTCGTATATATTTTTTAAGCTGCATGTTATCTTGCCCAGAATATGTTTATCAACTCAATTTTCAATACATCGAGCTCGAAAAGAAAAAAAGTGCTATTTTGTTTGCTATCGCACTGGCATGCGTATATAAGAAAGGTTACTATATCTTGTGCATGTCAGTTTGATTTTTATTTAGTATTTTGTGTGCTTCATACGTAATTTCTTTCACACGGAGGTTAAAAAAAAAATCTTATATTTTTCCGCTTTGGATTGTAGACGGTGTGCTATCTTAATCGGGTGTTTTGTTTTGTTTTCATTACGCTTATGATTTTTTTTTTTATTACCATCGGCGCACAAAACGTAAAATGCAGAGCACTCGGCACTCGCACGGCATTAAACTTATTCCATTTGATTTTTATATTCTTGCATTGGCGCTTTGGTTGTAATATTATATAGTTACATTTGTTACAATATCTGCGGTGATATTTTTTTAACTTTACTGATGTTTTCATTGCCATGCTATGAAAACATGCACGGACTTTGGTTTCAGTTTTCTAAGTTTCTTCTCCGTTTTTTTTTTCTTTTCTAAAACACACACGCACATGCTCGAACTCGAATTGCTTTATTCAGGCTTTTCTCCTTTTTTTCGTTCTTTCTTTCCGTCTCTGTATCTCCCCCTCTCTCTCTCTCTCTCTCTCTCTCTCTCTCTCTCTCTCTCTCTCTATTTCTCTCTAACTAGCTATGTCTCCCTCCCCTCTCCCCGCCCCCCCCTCTCTCTCTCTCTCTCTCTCTTCCCCCTCTCTCTCTCTCTCTCTCTCTCTCCTTATATCCTTTCCCCTCCCTCTCATCATTTCAATCGCAGCTTACGATCTGTGCCTGTTTTTTCTTCAGTATAGAACTGCAATTTAGATTTTTACACGAAATCGGTTTCTAGAACACATTTTTTTGTTTTGATAGTCCATGGATAGATAACAAGCTTTTAAGTGAAATGAAATAAGTAGGCCGGGGCTACATAATATATATGTAGGACAATAATCAATCAATATGTCGTTCAAGATGATTCTATATCTGATTCAGTGTCATATTTAGATTGCATATGGGGGATTAAAAATCTCACCCTTTCTCCGGCTCACTGTCTCGCTTGACTCGAATCTTTGGATCTAGTGCAGACGCTTCTAAAACTTTTTTTTTCTTCATGGACATAAAAATGTACGAATAACCTTGGTGGTGATTATAATAATAGCTATAGAAAGTGTTGAAGTATCGTCGGTGAAGTCTTGTAATCATAATGAAGATTATTAACAATCGGTATAATTCATTGATGTCTCTGCATTGTCCACGCTCTTGAAATCGTGTCGATTTATATTCTTTATCATATACGAGAAAAACTACCTTGTCATGAACTGCAATTTGGTATCATTTTCTTTGGCATGCTATCCAATGGTGTAATTTGCTTCGATATATTTTAATGGCTGATATTAGAGGTTTCGTTTGTAGCAAGATGAGTTGGGTATTAACAATTTTGTGGTTTATTTTTCTACTCATTTTCTTTATACCTTTGATAACAATCGCATACTACCAGTGCCTGTGTATCTCTTTCATAACCACGCAATTATGACGTTGCTCTTTGTGATGACATTTTTATTTTTTCATGTATTCGAACCGGTTTTCGCGAGTGAATATATCGTTCTTGTTGATTTGTTGGCATTCATGTGAAAAGTAAGAGATCTTATATTACATTAAATCCTACAGATATATCTGTAAAAAAAAATTGTCTATTTATATTTTATGTTGTCATGTCAATCAGCTTTTGTCACTCTCCCTGTATTTTCTCGTTTGTCAAGAAAACAAGTGGAAACAAAACACATCATACATTCACCTTACCCTCTCTCCCTCCACCTCCCCTCATTTCTCTTCTCTCCCTCTCTCTCTCCAACCTCTCCTCTCCCTCTCTCTCAAACCTCCCCCTCTCTCTCTCTCTCCTTTTGGTCTAATCTCTCACTTTCTTTTGGTGAGGTGACTACTCTCCAACAAAGAAAAAATGAATCCAGCCAAAAATCACAAACTAATCAGAGAATATAGTGCTTGATAATTGAAAACAAGATTTTTTTTCTTCATTTATTTAATCATCTTAGCTTGTAATTCCAGCTTTTCATTAATGTACTGACACGGTTCACTCTTGAAAAGAAAAACATATGGTTACAGATCACTGTCTCAATATACAGTAACGCATACATGTAAATCATCAATGTACTTTTGAAATGCAAACTTGCATAGTACCATAACCAATACATCAAGAATCTATGACTGCTGCACAAACACATTGTACATGTTAGCAAGATCGCTATTTGAAAATAACATGAAGTAGCAGTACAACTAAAGTAAAGAAAACAACATGAGAAAAGGAAAAACAGGCTCACAATTGTGAATCACTTACGTGCTTTTACAAAACACACTTAAATTAAAATCAAACATTTGAATGATGATGCTGGTATAAAAAACAAAAATCAACAGACAACTTCTAGCTAGCAGATTCTAGTTACTTTTCATATTTTCTTTCATCTAAACTATACATCATCTTAAAATTTCTCATAGAAAGCATTGCAATTTTGGAAGAACTCTACAAAAAGAGACCATCACATTGTTCGAAATTATCATTTGTTCCTTCTTTGTACATAAATTTACTTTCTTCAAATCAAACACACTTCTCGTACAAGTCATTAACCTCGAGTCAAATCATGCTTTATTCTCATCTTGAAAATACTATAATATAATGTTACCTACCGTAGCTAAAGTAATATAAATTAAATAAAGAGTATCTTACATAAGCTTTCCAAAGAAACAAATTATTCTACATACAGATGTAATATCTACAATGAAATTCATAGCACATTTCTTAAATCGTATTCGCTAAATACATGAAAAAAATTCACACGACCATATTTGTTGAGAAACAGAGGGGCGTACACGTGTATCTTTCAATACAGCACTAACTCCCTTTTAGCTCTCAGCAAACAATTCATAACAATCACACTCCCATGAGGCTGTTAGACGTCCAGATTACCATTTGTAAGAAATCCACTGTTTCTAGGGATCATAAAGGCGTTAGTTAAATGTTAATAGATATGGTGTAATGTCCTACTACCACTATAGAGGAATATTCTGGGAAGCAGTCCCAATTCTGTCAATTTTGTTAGTTTCTGTCACCTCTATTCTAAGACTGGCCCTGTGTATACAGAAGCCATTCCATTTCAGTTAAATATCCCAAATTACATTGCCTCATTAACACACTTAAGTCATGTGGACTGAGAAACATGGTCTGAATATATTACTTTTCATTATATTACTTAACATGAAGTCATTGTTAATACAAAGCCCACTTCCAAGTGCCTTAGCACCTAGATGTCCTAGTATTGTCAAATAGTGAAAGAAGTGCATCAGTTTCTTAAACCCCACTAAAATTTGTCACTCGTCATCAATTCTGTGATCACATTGCTACGATGGATTCATATCTGATTTTACAGGTCCTTTTGGATGAACCTTTTCCCCTCAAAACCACAATCAGCCTGCCTTGAATGCTAGAGTACACCCTGACTTGTTTTTAAGTTAGGTTATGAGGTTTGTGTGCTTACTATTAAACATAAAGAGCACTGATGTAAGAAAGCCTTCAACCAGCAAAGTACCACCCCTATTAAAGCAAGAGTGCTGACTTTCTTTGCATGAATCTGTCTACAAACTTCACTCATAACAATGCCCTTTCAGTACAGCAATACCGGTGAGCTTATTTTCTTGATGCAAGTCCATTTTCATACATTAGAGCAAGAACATGCAAAAGAGCTTATTCCTAATACATCGTTGTTGCTTGATTTTTTTCCAGGCTAACCTCTTACAAAAGCTTTTGGGGAGGAAATATAACAACTACATGTATGTATTCTCCACTCCTGTAAGTTATGCCAGGACATGTAACGTAACAATGACACAAATGTCAATTTGTTGTTGTTATTGTTTACAAGTCACAAGGCATTTCCAGTTGGTCACTTGTACAATATAAGACTTGGACATGCCTCTAACAGTAACAACATTGCATCACAGATAATACTATTTCTTCCAAAAGCTTTTCATATACATACTGATGAATGTCAGTTGTGACTGTGTCACTTTAAGGGTTTAACAAGGTTAATTTAATTTAAACCTTCTCCAATGGAATGCTCGGCAATGAACATGTACTTGGAAACCTACATGGTGACCCTGCATATCACATGCTATGTGAAAACGACAGACATTTTGGTCAGTTTGATGGAAAACAAGGAAAAGAAAACCCAGCAGCTTATCAAAATGTGTACCAAAATCCCTTTGGTCATACCCACTTCCATTTGTGCAATAATAACACTGCATCTGGTAAAACACAATACTACATGTACTAACACTGTATATTACGTTGAGCTTGAGACAATAGGCAGTCACTTTATAATTTCATAAAAATGAAAGCTATACACTTGCACCTGTGCAGGTTTTGACAGAACATGGGAGTTTTAACAGTAATATTGGACGTCAAATGGAGGCCCTGTGTGTAGAAGGGTCACCATCATACATATAGATGGTTTTTAAACATCATCTGCACTTTTCGTAAAAGGATTACGAGAAAACCCAGTGTGTTCGTCCACCTGCACATCCCAAGGAGTTTAAACTGGGGAGGAGAAAGCTTAAGGGTTACCGTGATTAACTTTGCTTTTCACCTCCCAGGCACAGGTAATGTCAAATACTTGATAACTGTTGACCACTTCAAAAGGGCAGCAGGGCAGTTGCAAGTTGTATACTGAATATCATATTATTACAAAGAAAGCTCTACAAAATCTCGCTCTTTTTGAAAGGGCAGTCAGAAATGAACACACGTTAACCTACAAAAGAAAACAAGTTGATACAACTATGTGAGTAGTAATACAAGAGGAGAAAAATGCAGGCAAAATATGGGCAGTACACACGAGTCTACTGTTGATGGATGACTTGCTGCAATGCAAAATTACTAATCTTTCCTTCTTAGCACTTAACCATTTCTTCAATACGTAAACACAATTTCAGTTTCCTACTTCCACACAAACCATATACACGATCCAACTTGTGCGATATCTTCAACAAGACAATGGTCCTAAAACCAATGATCCAATTCATGTGATATCTTCCAACAAAACAATGGTCCCCTAACCATATGGTGTTAAAACCAAGCTCATCCAATCCAATCCCAAACTTCACAAGATATAGTTTCTTGAGAGCAGGAAGGGCGGTAACGCAGGATAAGCAGCATTACCGTCCTTACGGCTCTCAACAGACCAAATGTATTCCATACCGTATAAACCTTTCCTATGCAGCCTTCGAGCTGTCAACGCATTGCACTGTACATACAAAATATATCATCCCACAAAAAACTGACCGTCTTCATCCAAGAGCTTCTCTCACAAAATAAATACCAATTTCTCTCCTTTTGATTTACATGATGAGCGCCCTCTATACCATTCTTACGTCCAACCAATGACCTGGCTGCTATTGCTGTAACTGCAATATCTATACATTCCTATTATTAAAGCAGACTTCTACGGCTGCATAATCAACATCTCTTGTACTTCCATCTTACTGGCCAACCTTAATCAGTGCTACATAAACTTATATCAATTTCAACATGATTGTCAAATAAAATAGGTTGTTAATGAGAATATCACCTGCTTAGAGTCATAATGGCGTTAGTCTGTGTTGAAATACATGAGTTAACACCCTTCTGGCTTCAAACAGACGTTGTCCTATACAGATTCCATGTCTGTGACTCAGTGAGGCTGTAATGCTACTTAGGTCTCTGTAATACCCTAGTTTCATTATAGTGCTTTTTCTCACAACATACGGTACTGTATCGGGCCAGGATACCCTGTACATGTTGGGTTTTGAAGAAAGAGCAGTGAAGTGCCTCTTTTTACATCTCCCTTGTTCTTTTTACCATGCGTGCATGAACCATACCTGTAGTTATTAGTGCTCTTTGAAACAAACAGCATGTCTTAATCAGGCACTGCAAGTCTGAAGAGTTTACGTTACAAGGGATACATTACTCCTGTCTTTTGATCTAACCCAGTATCACACACGATCATCGCAAAAAGATGAGCAATTCACGATCATCCAGGAACTCAGATGATTCTGATGTCTGACTCTCTAAACTTGATAGGTCTCTTTGGCTTCAATGCATCACATTGATCTACATTTGCCACTCAACCCAGGTGAGGTAAATGGGTACCTGGTAGGATTGTTTTTTGAAATGCAATGTGCGCCAATGTCGGTAGCCGGAGCTAAAGCTAGGATAATAATTTCCGAAGCTCTTTGGAAGTGCATAGAGACTAAGTATTATGCGCTATACAAGAAAAGAATATTATTATTATTATTAAAAGAAGAAACTAATACCAATTTTCCCCTCTACTATAAGATTATCTTAGGCAGGCTATAAATGACTGTTTACATAGTTTTACTGTCAATGAATGATGTTGAATAAATATAGCAGAATGCATATACTATTATACATGCAAGTAGCAATGCACTGCTAGGCAAGATATTCAGACTCTTGATCCGTTACGAGTTAAAGAATGATTATAATATTCTGAATTAATATGATTGATTGATTATAATAAATCATCAGAGCACCATTAAACAAAAAGAAACAATTTTTTTTTTAAATCACCAAGAATGGATGGATAAGACTATGAGAAAACTTAAGTATACAAGAATGGTTATAAAAAGGGACTGAATGGCTTTAAATCAACTACGCCTAAAAACAAAATATTTCAGTATAGGATATAAGATAAGAAGGGGGGGGAAATGCACCACTGTTTAAAAATTGATTTGCATAACTTTAGAAAAGGGAGTATGAATTTTAAAATGAATGCACCATTATATTTGTCCCTGAATAAATAATGAGTTGTTAGTTTGAAAGGATTAAATTAAATTCTAGACTGAAAAATACTAGGCATAACTGTAGTCCCTGCAAAGTTAGAAAGATAAATGAGAAGACCTACTTTGAAGAGAACGAGAGCAAAGGAGTATATTCCTAAATTAAATTATCTTTGGTTTATCGAGTACGGTACATGCATGGCTATCTTGCTTTGCGTTTCAAAATTTTAAAAGAAATGTAAATCCAAAGCCATCAGCTACTTCAATAAAAGCGAGTTGTTATTGTTATTTCAAAAAGTAGAGTTTTCGGAAAGGCGCTAAATCTAACCAAAGTCAAAAGATTCCTTTCAATAAAATATTTGGTATGTTCTCCCTGTTAAGTTACATATGTATTTGTCGTTAAACAACTGTGCAACTGTGAGATGATTCATTGAATTCACACACACACACATTACTATCGCAATGCCACATACATGAAGAAGGGCACAACATACATGTAAACACCGATTGGAGAATGAAACGATGCATCAGGGGTTAAATGAAATTACAAGAAAACTCTGACAGTCTATGTGTTAATACCAAAGTTGTGAGAAGAGTTATTTTATCTTACACAAAACTAACATGAGATGTGTGAAACACGAGCTAAACATGATCAAAATCTGACTTTGTAAATGTGCATTTAAGCTGTGTATTATTCCACAGTGATCATTTTAAAATTGCATCAAGAACACACAACAGAGTACATCATGGTCCTTTGGATATGTCATGGCTCTCTTTGCTTCTCATGGCTCTATCATACTGTTCATCTATACAAATTTACTATGTTGGTGTCCCTCAAGGGGACGATATCCTCGGCGCCGAGCGATCATTCCTTACGACAGTTTTTTTCAGCACGACACCCCGTCTGATTTCAGCCATGGCCCCGACCCCTGTCTCCTCCTCCTCCTCTGACTCGCTTTCTACCGGAGCTGCCTGATGATGCTGCAGCTGCTGGGGGGAGGGAGTGGACAGCATGGACATGGGTGGAGGGGGGAGGGGACTCCCCTGAGCGGGCGGAGTAGGGGGGTTGAAACAGGGGGGTTGGGGTATACATGTACCGTTGGGTGAGGTGTAACCATAACCTTGCTGGGGAGGGGACTGCTGCCCCTGTGGAGTTTGGGGTGGCTGGGGCAGAGTCTGATAGTGGTTTTGTTGAGCCTGTTGTTGCTGCTGCTGCTGTTGTGGCGGTTGTTGCTGGTACTGATTCTGCATATAGTGTTGCTGCTGTGGCACGGACTGCATTTGTTGTTGTTGCTGATTTTGTTGTTGTTGATACTGCGGCTGTTGTGGCTGCTGCTGGAGTTGTTGCTGCTGCTGAAGTTGCTGTTGCTGAAGTTGCTGTTGGTGCTTCTGCTGTTGGAGTTGTAGGTGATATTGCAGTTCTTGTTGTTGTTGCTGCTGCTGTTGCTGCTGAGCAAATGACTGTTGTTGAAAAGACGAAGGGGGATGGGCAATACTATGCCTCGACCCTGGCGTTGTCATGCCATATTGCGATGGTCCATCTAACACACTTTGACCGTTGCTACCAACGGTAAAGACGGGCTGTTTGTTGCCAATCTCCCCTGGTGGAGTCCTGGGTGAGTTACGACGCTCGGCCAGCTTGGCATCCAGGCTTTCCTTCAAAGCAATCCTACTCATATCCTGTGCCATGTCGCTCCCCACCCTCAGACTCATGCTGCGCCCCACCTTGCCTGGGGTATCCTTCGCTGGCGTCATCGTAGGAGGGGGCACCTTGAACTTGCCTGATGCATCAAACTGCGGCGCGCTGTTCGATTCCGTAAGGCTGAATGAGAGCGAGTTACCGGACGGCGTCCTCCGGATTGGCGGCGGCGGTTTCCTGCGGCGCACGGTACCGTGGATGGACATGTCGTTGTTGGTGAAGGCACCGATAGAGGAGTGACGGCGGTGCATCTGAGAGTGAGGGGTTGAAGCCGTTGAAGAGGAGGACGAGGAGGAAGAGGAGGACGAAGAAGAAGACGATGAAGACGAGGCTGTCGATACAACTTGAAAGATCGAGGCTGGATTGAAGTGCCGCGGGAGAGTGGCAGACTTACTGATGTCGGGATAGTTGATGTTACTGTCACAGAGTGAGTAAGGATCATATTCTGTGGAGTTTTCAGAAAATGAAATGGCAGAGTTTGAATATCGCACACCGCATGAAAATAATAACAACATTTATCAAGTTCAAATGCTTAACAAAATCAATGTTCCAAAATGTTAACAACAGTTGGGTATTGTGAGACATTGTAATGGAGACATAACACTAGAAATATGTTTACGTCAATCATTTTATCATGGTAATCATTGTTCCCTTTCTTTCTTGATATATTGAATAGATTCCATTATATTATTGATATAAATTTATACAATCACTAAATTTACAACTATTCAGGAGAAATTCAGGGAGACAATTGGGAGATGGATGTGCAAAGAATATGAAAGAGATAGAAAAAGGGATAGCAGTTATGCAGAAATATCACAATAAAAAAGAGGGAAAGAGGAAAGAGAAAACAGACAGGGAGAGAAAGAGGTAAACAGAAACATAGAAAAAGGAAATAACGATCATTCACATCTAAAAGTTTCAGACAACATACCTAATGAGTTGAAATATGCTTACGCCACTATAATATAAATTCATAAAATCACCAAATTTACAGCTATTCAGGAGAAATTCAAGAGAAATTCAGAGGGACAATCGAGAGATGGATGTGCAAAGAATATGATAGAGATAGAAAAAGGGATGGCAGTCATGCAGAAATATCACAATAAATGAGAGGGAAAGAGGAAAAATAAAACATATAGAGTCACATATAGAAGTTTCAGATAACATACCTGACGAGTTGACCGTGTCACTGGACGTATTTGGAGAGCTGGCCTGAGTGCCATACCCGCTTGACCCTGCTGACCTTTGGCTCATAGGGGTCATATTTGGAGCCACGTCTAGCTTGGAGGGCTTGCTCCTGGCCGGTCCGGGCGTGGCATAGATTGGATCTACCTCCAACTTCCTCTCCGCCTCACCTAGGGCCAGGGCTGCCTCTAGGCCCAGAGGGGAGGAACCCTGAATAGAAACCAAAATAAAAAATAAAAAATGATATTTTTACATTTTTCCACCATGGTATGGAATCCATACAATAAAGGGGATAATTATATGTACATACCTGATATACAGTGCGTCCCAGAAAAAACGAAACCAGGAAGTATCGATGTTTTATCATACTTTAATCACAACCATAATTAATGATTGATACATATTTGGAAAGCTTAGAGTCCCCTCTTTCAGTTGATGCTACTCACATGATGCATATTTCACGCATGAGTGATTAAAAGCAATTTGAAGGAAGGAAACCAAAAAGTAATTTGGCGGGCGGTTTTCACTGGGTGCCTGCCGTAGCAAAAAGCAGATTTGCCAAAAGACTTAACTCCGTTTCGTTGACAATCAGCCATGCATTAAGACTCTCGTCTACGGCTGATTGTCAACGAAACGGAGTTAAGTCTTTTGTTAATTTTGTTTATTGATACGGCAGGCAGGCAGTGAAAACGAATTCGTTTAATAAAATTATGGAAATGCAAGCACTACTTTAAACAAACATAACTTTGTCATTCATCGCTCATTTTTCCTGATTGAGGTGTCATATGAAAGGGCAGAAACTCAATTTTCTAAAAATGTGAATTTTTCTTTGAAATTCAGATACCGCCCGCCAAATGTCTTTTTAGTTTCCTTCCTTCAAATTGCTTTTAATCACTCATGCGTGAAATATGCATTATCTGAGTAGCATCACATGAAAGAGGAGACTCTAAGCTTTCCAAATATGTATCATTCATTAATTATAGTTGTGATTAAGTTATGATAGAACATCGATACTTCTCGGTTTCGTTTTTTCTGGGACGAACTGTATACAGGTGCATATTAACACCTTCGATTGCAATTGTACAAATTTAGTCACTTTTATTTGATTTTTTTTAAATTAAATCATTATATTTATATTTGTATTTGTATTTATTAACATCTATTTCCTTCTCATCGATACAATATAAAACACAATATGTATATAATTTATATATGTAACAATGATTTCAACATGGAGTATACAGTAAATAATTCAGATAACAGAAGGGGGCAAAAATCTGAAAAGCATAGCTTGTGTTGGGAACGCCCATAATATATATCATCTTCATCGTACAAAGATTATCAATCTTACATGTACATGTATGGTATTATACTCTAAAGGTTTATACAGAAATGAATTATAAGTATTAAGCAAAGCTAGCTAGAGACGTCAAATTGGATTATTGGAAAAAAAAGTTGACCCCCCCCCCCCCCCCCACAAGAAATATCAATAATAAGAATTACAACACATCGTCAACCCCTTCATTCTAATCAAGTACCCAGAATGTTTGTCCTAGAGGACACCCATAAACCAAAACTTTAGAGCTGAAAGAAAAAAAAACACTTGTATGATATGAACCAGAAATTGTAAATCGTTTGGAAACATGGACAAATTTCAATAAGATCCTAAATTCCTTCATTCATTTGGGTTGTTTTAATGACAGATTCACAGAGCTCATTTAGAAAACTTACTTGAGAAGTGCGTCTTGTAGGAAGCGTTTTTGATTGGTCGGTTCCGTTGGTTGAAGACAAGGGTTGAGGCACAACTGAGGGAAACAAAATCAGAACAAAGTTTGAATAATCGACTGTTCAATAGAGTTTACACAATCTCCCATACCACAGTCATGCAAATTTTCATGATAACTATTGCATGATTTGCTTGAAGCGTATTGCAACACATTTCACAATCATCGCATCAACTTTGAACTGTCTGTCACAGGACATGTGTAACATAGATAGTCACCCGAAGAATCGAAAGTGTTTTGAATTGACGGAAAATTCATATCATTGCGAAAAGGAAGCCTTACTGATCAAATATAACTTCCCTCTTCAAAATATGTTTTGGGCCCGCAGTAATCATCTCTCAAAAGTTTTGGGATCCAGATTTTATGCCTTCAGCGGTCCTCCGTAGAGCATCAAGATTGATGACGTCACATGCGAGACACAGCTAGCCACAAAATTTCTTTTTTTTTACGCTTTTCCATGATATCTATATGATTTTTCAGCAAATTATTCATTTTTTTTAAAGAAAGAATCTTTCTATCCATATGGAATATGTCCATAATTATCAGTTGTGAATTTTTTTTAGGGTGACTACTTTAAAATAAAGAAGAAACCTCTTCCAAGCTTACTCTGGTTGGGCTGGGTCATGTTGAAATCGGGCAGGGCTTGTTTTCCTTTCTTTCCGTTCTTGAGGGGTGCTTGACCGCCCCCCTCGCCCTTCATCGGCGGCTTCATGAAGGACACCATGGGCGTGGGCACCGGTTTGGGTTGCCTCTTGGGACCCGGCACAGAGGGCATGGTGGTGGCGGTGATGGCCGTGGGGAGCTTGTTCTCTAACCAGGGCGGGGTAGGGGCCATCTGGGAGGAGGGAGGGGCGGGGTAGGCTGGGGATGGGGAGGAGGACGGGGTGCTACACTCACTGGAGGACTGGTCACTAGAGGATAATCTACCATGCTGTTTGAAGAAAAAAACGGAAGTAATGTTAGGTATACTTTTTCAAGAAAATAAGGCCACAAAGCTAAAGTAATCTGATCAACCTTTGATATTAAAAAGATAATCTGACCATAACAATTACCAACTCTTCTAAAAAAAATCCCAAACTAATCTTCAAGTAAAAAAATCATTCATGTCATCATAAACACTACTAACTTAATGAAGTAATTACATTTTTTTTAAATACATCTTCACTGGGAGATCTAGGAACAGTACACCACCCAACAAAATTACCTGGGCATACTCATTAGCCATCTGCAGCATCAGACTGTACGCCATGGTCTCGTCCACCGGATCACCGTCCTCCTCCACCCTCAGGGGTGGCAGCTGCTGCGGTGCCTGGCTGCCCCCGCTGCTGGTCGACGACGACGGGGGCGATCCCGGCCGGGTGAAGAGCGTGTCCTGCGAGGTGAAACCCGAGTCCTGCGACGACACGCTGGAGAGACGGCAGGCGGGGTTGCCGGGCTGCGAGAGGCTGCGGTGCCGGTGGTAGCTGTGCAGGGACGAGCCGTTGGGTCCCCCGGTGCTGGGGTGAGAGTGGTTGGAGTGGGCCGAGGCCATGGAGCCGCTGGAGCGCGAGTCGGAGCTGTTCAGGCTGCTCATGCTGCACATGCTGGACTTGCGGGAGCCGGTCGAAGGGGTTGGGGAACTTGGTGGAGTCTGCAAAGCAAATGACAAGGATCGGTTTTTAGAATCACAGAATCACAATGCTTTTGATGAAATTTTGTTTGAACAGAATTCATATTGGGGCTATTTGTAAAATGTTGGGACATATGGCTGTGAGTAATATATGAACCCTTGGTTTTACAAGGCTTTTCAAGACTCTCATTTACAGAGTTAAATATCCCAGAGCCTTCTGCCTTGCTGGAAACTGGTAAATCCAATCTGGTATGCTTATGAACACCATCACTATCAATGTTTGAGATATTTCACAAGGATTACATCACAATAATGGTAATTGAAATTTGAAAAAATTGAAACTTGAAATTTGGAAATTGGAAATTGGAAACTTGAAATCTGGAAATTGGAAACTGGAAACTGGAAATTAGAAACTGGAAACTTGAAATTTGACGTTTGAGATACCAAGGGAAGCACCATCAGCATCAATGCTGTTCTTCCTGTTGACCCTACAACTATTATCATTATCGTTACCACCAGCAATTGCCAGGTATCTATTTACATTTGGGTGAAGAGTGGCAAATGCAGATTAACGTCTTGCCAAAGGACATTATTGGCAGGCCGGGATTCGAACCCTAAACCCCTTGGAAGGAGAGTCAAGTGAATGAACCACGTTATCATGAAACCTCCACAATTACAAATCAAAAGCCATCCTTGATGATCCGTAATGCTATTACTTAAAGTTGCTCATGCGTGGGTAGATAGAGGGCAGCACATGGACGTACGCGCGGGAGCGGAATACCTGTTGGCTCAGCGTTATGTAGTAATCGCCAAGTTAGCTACTTCAGGAACGACTATATACCCATGCATGAACATCTTTAATTAGTTTTATTTTCATCTTCTTCTTCTTGGTGTTATCTTAATTTCATCATCCAATGAAAAATCTGGACTTACATATGACCACTGAGCATCCTGACCCTTCATATCATGGATAACCTGCTCGCTGACCGGGGGCAGGATGTGAGGGTCTTTGCTTTGAGCGCTCAGGTCCTCCATGACGGTCTGAAGATGGGTAACCTCTGATAGCATGGAGATCTCATCCTCCTGGAAAAACATAAAAAGACAAAATATAAAATGATTTCTCTCACAATCTGGGCTTTAAAAAAAATCTTTTAAAGAATGTGAGACGTTATTGTTGTATAAGCTAATTCTACAGATGAGAACTGAACATTGGTTGCTGGTAACTGAATAACATCAGAATAATATTTTTTGCTCGTTTTTGTTTTCCTTATAATGCTCATTTACACAACAAAAAGACATCAATCATGATGGCTCAGTGGTTAGAGCGCCCGCCTCATGAACGGGAGGTCGTGGGTTCGAACCCCAGCCGAGTCATACCAAAGACTTATAACAACAGGACCTTCTGCCTTCTAGCTAGGCGCTCAGCATATAAGATTGGAGAAGGGTAGTAATAACATATTATGGTATGCAGGGCTCACTGGAAGAGCAGTTTCATAACTGAAGTGACTACCCTGGGTAAATAAAACTAAGTTGGACTCCGACATTATGGAGAGCCATTTGTAGCCTTAAAAGAAAACATATTCAAAAGCAAAATTTCAAGTATTTTGGAATTTTCATAAATTCCACATCAAGAACATGAAATCTCCTTGATGATAGAAAATATGAATGATTTGAATCAATATTTTATTCATTTTAAAATAACTTTTACAAAATATTTTCCAAAATGCTAACAGCTTTGCATAATTGTTAAGACCAACTTGGATATTAGTTCAACTTAGGATCTTTGTGAAACACCCCCCTGGTCACAGAAGTCAAAGCAAAAAATGACAGCTCGAGGTACTCACCACGACTGGGCCGAGGAACCCGACCAGAGTGCAGAATCGACTCCTCTCCTCAATGAGAGCGTTACGGCAAGCATTCCTCTCTGCTTCCTCCAGAAGGACGAACATGTCGTTGACGCCCTGCATGGCACTGTCTAACTGGTATTGCACGTGTGGTTTACCTGCAAGAATAACAACAAAAAGAAGAAGAAAATGAAGTCAGATTAAATATCAAGTATTGAGATTTTTGGGAAAAGCTCAAGTACAGGAAACCATAATTTTTTTTTGGACATTGTTACTTTGCTGGTTTATAAGTCAGTTTTCATATCAAGCTTTCATGGTTATACAAAGGAATATATCAAAAACAATAAGATGTGACTAAACTGCTCAAACTGTAAATGTGAAAAGAGAATTTATACATTGGCAAAAAAAGAGCATTACTTTCCATATTTAAAACAATTTAAAACAAAATAAAAACAAACATCAAAATCAAATGTGTCATCAAAAATTCCATATAAAAAACATTTAACTTTTATTAACTAGAGAAGCAAGCTGCCAACTATTAGCAAATCATTTGAAGAAAAAAATCTGAGGACAACACATATATATATGCACTATTCCTAATAAACTGTATTGGATACATGTAAAATCAGAAGATAGCAAACAATATCTTGTCCCCTGAACAACCCCTCATTATGACATGAACCTCTCCATCTCTTTACATAACTCCAACAGCAGTGTTTTTGATATTGAGTACCCTGGTAGATCATACTTGTAAATGGATCTCAAATGCATCGTGTGGAGTTGTCTTGGTGTGAAAAAGGTTAACTTAATTATCGCGGTTTCAATCTTTTCCTCCCTCTCTCTCTCTGTCTCGTACAAACAATCTCTATCTTTTATTTGATTACAGGGAATCTACACCAAGGATGGATCCTTAGAGGGATGGAAACCTGGAAAGAGCAAACAATATAGGAGAATGCTCTAGGACATGGTAATAAATGGAAGAGAAAAGAAGAAGCTAGAGGATTATATAAAAGTAAAAGATTGTAGACATAGGACTTTCAAAACCCATCTTTTCAAGCAAATGTGAGTGGGTGCCTTTGAATGTTTGAAACAGATAAATGGCGCCATACAAGTGCTGTGGATCATGATCATGATCGTGGGAAAGCCATTAAACAGACCAAGTGCAACCATCAGTAAGATGAAAAACAGTCAGCTAGAGCAAGAGCTCGAGAACATTTTGAAAAAGACAAGAGAAAATCTTGAAATGCAACATAACACGACATATGATATCTTTCGTGGTCAAAGAATCCATGAAAACGTCTGCTGAAGCTGCCAGAAAAATATGCAAAGAGAGCAACATAACCCAAAAAATGTACTGAAACAATCAGGTAATAATTATTGTTTCAACCACATCAATAAATAGATATGATATGATATGAGGATTATGAGTAAGTAAATAAAGTGCATTCTGCATCTAATTGCGTATTTAACTTAAAATCACAATATTTATCGGTGGTTCAATACTGGTACGCTCCCCAACTAATGTTTTTCTTGAACACCAATTGATGAACAACATGAGACTATTACGTATTCACAGGTACAGTTATATCTCCATAAATAATCACGAGCTTTCAATTGCAAATGATTAATGGCTGTAAGACTCATCACAAGTAAAGAAATAGTTTAAGCCAGATGCACTTTTTATAATCCACCCTATTCATACACATTTGGTGTTTAACTGCTGTCGTATTGTACAGTGACCTTTTGTTTTAGTACATCTCTTGTCTCTCAGGCAGTCCGCTTTCCTACTGACCCTTACAGCATTGAATGGCTGCCAATTTGAGACTCATCGGGGGAACAGAATCATTATCATACAAATGCCCATTGTCCTATGCACATTTTTGACAGTTCTTCGAAGAAAGTGTCTTTTTCTCTAAATTGTCAGGTATTATATTTGTACACTTAATGTTACAAGTTTTTAAAACTCAAGTCATGTTCTATCCAGTTTCTCTCAAAATGAAGCCTTTTTTGCAGCTAATGAGCATTTTCTACTTCATGTGACAAACGAATGCTATCCCAGTAGACCTGTTTTCTACTTTTATGCAAACTCAGTGAAGAACAGCTGCTCTTGATAAATTAGAAGCTTGCCGGAGGCTTGCTAGAATTTTTATATTTTTATCTACAGAGTTGGTAACCAGAAGTTCTGGTCAGATTAAAAGATGAAATTTAAAAACATAATAACATAAATCAGTTCGGTGGTCTAATTATTGGGGTTGAATTAAAGTACAGAGTCAATTTGCCATATACAGTGTACTTTGTGTAGGTATGTTTGGAGCAATGCAGAGGGTATAGCCTGTCTCTAAATCTCTCATATTTTTCAATTACTCTCGTCATAACATACGAGGGCAGTGCCCGGGTCTGTAAGGCTAGGTTTCCTCCTACACACAGCTTATTCCTTATGACATATGAGTTATTACATGATTCATATTGCTTTCCAAATAAATGCAGCTTCTAACCTCACCCCATAGGGGTTTATCCATCATCTTTTTCTTGAGGGGGGAGGGGGGGGGGGAGAGGCACCGAGGCAGCTGCTTAAGAAACCACATCTTTCCTAGCAACTAACCATAAGCTTTAGATACAAGCAAGCTGCTTAAATTGAAAGTATCCCTGTGGTGTGCCTCTTTCTGTCTATTTAAGATGAATATATTCCGGTGATGAATTGTTGTCGGTGTTCAAACCGCAGAGCTGTACTTTTTCCCCAACTGCTGCTTAGTGTTGCCTGTACAGAACAATATGCAACTCCAGAAGTCTTTTCTTTGCTAACAGAGCATCAGAGGCATTTGTTTCTGATTCATCAAGACAGCGTCAGGGACCAGGGGGGTGTTTCACAAAGATCCTAAGTAAAACTTAACTCTAAGTTGGACTTAAAAAGTATGGAGGGCCATTTGTAGCCTTATAACAGACTATATTCAAAGGCGAAATTTCAAGTATTTTAGACTTTTTATAAATTCCACATCAAGAACATGCAATCTCCTTGATAATAGAAAATATGAATGATTTCAATCAACATTTTATGCCTTTTAAAATAACTTTTACAAAATATTTTCATAGATATTAACGGCTTTCCATAATTGTCTAAGTCCAACTTAGAGATAAATTTAACTTTGGATATTTGTGAAACACCCCCCTGATGGAGTCGGTGCATCATGAGCAGAAGATGGCAGGTTCATATGACACATGGCTAAAGATTTCTTCTAGCCTGTATTATAATTTGTGGAAGTGATGCGTTTGATGTCATATACTTGGAAGACAACATGACAGTTACATCTTACTGCAATGATAAATCACATGTGACAGTCCATCACCTGTCCCATATCTTTCTTCCCTCGCCTCTCATCTCGCCCCCTTTGCTGTCTCTAGAGGTCTGTGTCTGTCCTCCCCCTCTCTCTCTGAATCATGCTACATTGTATAACTTCTCCCTCCGCCTCTCCCTCCCCCTCTCCCTCTTCCTTCCCTCGATCACTCATTTCTATCTGTCTTTGTGTCTCTCCATAGACCCTATGACCATAATATTCCCTCTCCCTACCTCTCTCACCTCCTCTGTCTATAATTCTTTCTCTCTCTTGCTCTCTCTCTCTATCTCTCTCTCTCTCTCTCGGTCTGTCTGTCTCTCTCTCTGTCTCTCTCTGTCTCTTTGTCTGTCTCTCTCTGTCTCTCTCTCTGTCCATCTGTCTGTCTCCCTCTGTCTCTCTCTCTCTTTCTCTCTCTGTCTGTTTGTCTCTCTCTCTCTCTCTCTCTCTCTCTCTCTCTCTCTCTCTCTCTCCCTCTCTCTCTCTCTCTGTGTGGACCATTTACTCTCCTCAATTCCTCCCCCATTCTTCCTCTCTCTATCTCTCACTTTTCCCCGTCTCTCCCTCCAACATCTCTCACTGACAACCCTTCCCTTTCTCAATACATTAGTATAATATGAAATCGACCAATGACAGTATTCTCTCTACCTTTAGAGCAATCAGAGAGCCCAACTCCTTACTCAATGAGATCAATTTGTCTCAATTCATTATGACCAGCTTCATTTCCCCCAATCTCAGCTATCTCAGCTACCCTCAACAGCCGTTATCTATACCTCTCGATCTGCCATCTTCACTAAGGCCATTCACCCGACTTCATCTGCGGTTTGAGGAGGGGGGCGTTTCGGACAGCTAGCCTCACGGATGATTATGCCATTCTGGTGCATTGTTCCCCATTTACTGTTCTATCATTCATGTGTGTTTTCTAGAAAGGGTTTTCTAGAAACTTGAAAACCACAAGATATTCCTACAAAAACCCCTTTGAAAACCAACTTAAGTTGAAAGGGCATCCATCCCACATGTGGAAATATATTAATAATTAAAAAAAAACGCAGAGTGCACATTCAAATAATTTGATACAAATCTGGTTTAAGTAAGTGCTGACCCATAAAAGGCAACTAGAATGTGCTTACTTTTACTGTCATACTACAAATAAAAACAGAAACTTTGCTTTCACAAATCAAGCAAATTGCCATCATTTGCAAAAGATTGATGACACCAAATATTCAGGTCGATCCTTAAAATTTTCTGTTTACATACAGTACATCAGCCAATGGATAAAATATACCTAGGTACTTTTTCTAGATCTGCAGTTATCTTCAAATCAAATATCAGATATTGGGATACAATTCCTTTTGTACATATGTTTTTTATAGTTTGTTTAACAAAAAAGAATTTGATGGGATTTTCTTTGGCAGAACACACTTACCGATAAATATTGGTTAAAATGTAAAAAAATGATTCAAGGATATGACCTAATCAGGCATTGATCTATGTATTACGTCCATAGGACCATTTGTGGTAATAAATCAAAGAAAGTCTTCCCTTGTATTATTGCTGCATTGCTTGATCTTGATCAGCCCCAGAAAATGATTGTGAAGGATGCACAAAGTTGAGAATGCTCACCAGGGATTTAGCATTTGTCTGCTTTCCACGCAAGACAGCCGTTACTACACCTTACTTACTGTCAATGCCCGCAACAAGGGAGCTACCAAGATGTCAAAGGTAGCAGCAGCCTTGTTACAGGTTGAAAAGGGATGTGTTTTGGGGAAAGAAGGAAGCTTTTCCTGGAAAGACAGGGAGGGCTCAGGAGCGGGTAGTTTGGAGGCACAAACCCCTGGTCATTTGTAGTGGGTTAAATTGTTTCTATAAATCTAAGAGGCTGTGCCAACTGCATGGTCTAGTAAGCTGTATTAAGTCACAAACTTTCTTTTGTTGTCAGCAGACAGGCAATCCAGATTTAGAAGCATTAGCTGACTCATACCTACAATAAGGCCTAAAATTATACATATTAAGTCTCAGATGAGACAGTCAAAGATGGCAGCAGCCTTGTTACAGGTATTAAAACAAGTATGTGTTTTGGGAATAAGAAAAGCTTTCCTGGAAACAAGGGGAGGGCTCAGGAGGGGGGGGGGGGGGCGACGGTAGTTTGGAGGCACAAACCCCTGCATAACAATGTTTCTGAACTACAGTGTGTCCCGAAAAAAACTATACACTTTTGAAATGGCTGCCGAATAACAAATATATGATTCTAGGGGGAAAAGTTTTATATGTATGGAAAGCTCATAAACTCAACTTTCATATGACACCAAAAAGTTTGAAAATAATTCATGCTTGGGTGAGTACTGGTCACTTTTGTAAAGGGTATGGAAATTAGGTTGCGCAGGAATTAGCCTTCCAATTTGTGAGAGGTAAATCCTTTGGAGCTTACCGAATTGAGGGTGATATGATACATTCATGATTTGCTGAGTGAATCTCATGGTTTATTAAACCAAACTTTTATGCACGGAACAGGATTTTATTTTTCTATTGTAGCATTGTAACTTTCTCTGGTAGACTCAGTGGTGTGTTCATGAGAGTCCGGATGGGGTGATGGTACATGTTGTAATTTCCATGTTACAAACTGTTCTTTTTTACATTTGTGACTTTGAATAAAAACCTTCACCCCACATTTCAGTTATCATTTACCTGAAGAATAAGTAGCCGACATCTTGGACATTCCTTTTGTCAACAAACTGTATTTGAATATTCAATTTACATTATCCCTACCTGGGTATTGAGTAAATCAATGAGATGTTCAACTAATCTTACAATAATTGAAATGTGGGGTGAAGGTTTTTATTCAAAGTCACAGATGTAAGAGAATAACAGTTTGTAACATGGAAATTACAACATGTATCATCACCCCATCCTGACTCCCATGAACACACCACTGAGTCTACCAGGGAAGTTACAGTGCTACAATAAAAAATGCAATTCCTGTTAACTCATGCATAAAATGTTAATCCCATAAACCAAACATTTCACTCAGCAAACCCAAACTTATCACAATTGATCATAAATTGGTCATATCATGATTATCATCCTCAATTCGGTAAGCTCCAAAGGATTTACCTCTCACAAATTGGAAGGCTAATTCCTGCGCAACCAAATTTTCATACCCTTTACAAAAGTGAGCAGTGCTCACCCGAGCATGAATTATTTTCGCAACTTTTGGTGTCATATGAAATTTGAGTATATGAGCTTTCCATACATATATAACTTTTCCCCCTAGAATCATATATTTGTTATTTGGCAGCCATTTCAAAAGTGTATAGTTTTTTTCGGGACACACTGTATTAAGAGGCTATGCTGAATGTGTACATGGTCTAGAGTCCCTTGTAGGCTCTGTACTTGATAAGCTGGTCCTAACTCATTTGAGAGAGCTAGATACTGACAGTGCTAGGATATGCTCAAGACTTTATGGAATTGTGTTGAACTGTCACAGAGTCTGTGCCTGCACACCTGCAAGGCATCACCGAAGGCAATAGCAGCCTTGTTAAAATCAGGAATATGTATGTATGCCCTATTGGCACTAGAAATAATAAGACCATAACTACAATGGCAGGAGAACCCTTTTAGCAAGCATCAAAGGAATCGCTAGGAACTGCAGAAGCGTTCCTGGAAACTCGGGTCCGGAGAGGGATGGTGAAGTGTAATTTTATGCGTGGGTAACTTGCAATCTTTCCTCATGCACTGTGTCTCCATCTGTCTCAGCTGGGAGTCATAATTTATGTGACATGAATAACCCCGCGGCTATTTTCTTTTATTGTATTACCCAGGCATCTGCTCCTTTCTCTCTCTCTTTCTTTCCTTCTCTCTCTCTCTCTCTTTCTCTCTCTCTGATTCACAAAACCCATCTCGTATCTTCCTGACCCCCCTCTCTCTCTGTTTCTTAATTCTTCCACCCTCCCTGTATCCCTCTGATCTCCCTGCTCAGGCTCCCCCTCTCCCTGATTCTCTCATCCTCCCTTCCATCATCCCCACCTCCCTACTTCCCCCCCCCCCTTTCTCTCTCCCTCTTTCTCTCTCTCTCATGATCTTAGATTCCTCTATCTCTCATTTACTCTTCATTGTCTATATTATTATGTCTTTCACTTTCCCTATGCTATTCATCTCCACCTCCTCCTAACAAGATTGTGATTCCTACCAATACAATATACACCCATATCAATAGCTTTCCTTTTTATGTCTTTTATCTGGCCCATATTTCATATCAGCTGACGTAGATTTCATGTACATGCACATTTCTATGGTGTAGGCAAATTGATTTATAATTGTCAATATCAAGCTATTTAGAAGTGTCTACCACATCATTTGGGTGATTCTTCCCTTTAAGCCATGTTCTGCACCAGCGATCACCCTGTAAGGAATACTGGCTGACAGAAGAGCATAGGAGAGCCATTTATCAAGCCCGATATGAATTTTTGATTAGCTTTTGCCTCACATCCCCCGCTTTCTCACACCACCGAGAGGTAATGTTCACACTTCGTCTTATTCCAAACGTCGTCATCTTAAAAACAACCTTTAGAGCACCTTCCCATCTACAATTTAAGCTATCTACAAGTATGAGCTTACATAAATTCAGATTACCAAACGTGAGTGATTAAATATATGATATTGTGATCATCTCAACGATTTCTTCTTATTCAAACCGCTTCATCTTAAAAAACTTACAGAGCACTTTCCCATCTGCAATTCAAGCTTTGTGAAAGTATGAAATAACAAGAATTCAGATTCATGTGTTTGCATAAGAGTGATTATGACAATGTGAAGATCTCATTATATTTGATCACCATCGATCAAGCCAAGGAAAATTGTAAGGACCTGCACAGTTTCTCGCCCTTGCCTTTTTTTTTTTTATCTTCCACCCACCACCTTTTCAGTCATTTGATTTGTTCGTGTTCTGACATAGAATGAAATCTAGGAATTGAGGTCACAAAAATCATTCACAGGCATATATAATATCACTTTAGGCTGGTTTGAGCCTCAATGGTGTAGTTGCTAAAGAAATTTATACACAACATTTGTCAAATAATACGAAACCCCCTCCTCGATCCTCCTCGACATAGACAATTCTAGACAAGAAACTAAGAATCAAATTCACTTTGCCTGATGACCCAATTTAGCTTGACATCTTATTTTTCCGTTTGCTGTCTGAGAAGTCAACATCCTTCGCAAGTAATATCAAGGGAGCAATAAGAGAGTGAATCTTTGGAGTGAATGACCTCACTTAAATAGACAGATTACATAAGTTTACACAATCTAATCGAAGGTCTAATGCTGGATTAAAGTTACAAATTTTCTTTTGTTATTGGCAGACAGACAATCCAGATTTATTTAGCATTAGCTGACTCATACCCACAACATGGCATAAACTATACATATTAAATCTGTGATGAGACAGATCAACGGGCCTACCTGTATTATTGTTATAAGCCAGTATATAAGCCCATCACCTGTTGGGAACCTTATATAGTCTGTTCAGGGCCGGAAGGGCGTTAACTCTGTGATAACATTATATGACTTAATGCCCTTCTGGCTCCAAACAGACGATATCCTCTGTTAAATCTGAGATGCACAGCACTACGTGTTATCAGTGTCTGTGATATGGTGTAACATTGAAGCCCTACAAAATTGCGCTTCAAAATGATCCAAGAAGTGCCTCAAAAAAGTAAAAATCTTGGAGTGACCAGTTTTACCATACTTGTTTCTCCTAATAACTGTAGAGTTATGAAAACCGTTCAGAAAACGCAAAATTTGGTCTCGATTTCCAATCATAAATATCTTGATAATCAGACAGGCGATTGGCTTGTAAAAGTCATGGGGTTCCATGACTGACCTAAAGGTTTCTAATTAATATTGCAGCATGAGCTCAATCCAGGATTTTGTTTCAGAATCTGAGACAAAGTTACCGGATCCCTTGAAAAAGCCAGATAGGCAGGCATTGACTGTTGTGCATGAGATAATGCCCTTCTCGCCCCCACCTGAAACTGTCATCTGGTTCAGTGCCAGAAGGATGTTAACTCTGTGTTGAATGATACAACATACATGTAACACCCTTCTGGCTCTCAGCAGACGATATTACATTTCACTGGGAGTACAAGAAGAGGTACTTAAGTCAAGGTGTGCGCTCATTTTGATATACCTGCATATTGTATTGTATTGTATTCTTGTGCATAATATTTCTTCAACGTGAAAATTCATATTCAGTCAAAGCAGACTGCTTTTCAGTCATGTGTCATATTTAGAAGAACTTGTTTAGCAAAGTGTGAACATAGTTGATGTGCTGCCACACCTGGGGGCATTCACTCATTAGCAGATGAAAAACACTCTCAAGGATGATATGAAAGTGTGAACACATAATTTTGCATCGTGAACGCTGGCTGTTACACATATCATATATCTGGAATTATGTGTGGAGTATGAATAGTCAATACAGATATCTTTAATTCATCATTATTGATGTTTATCTTTTTTTTTCTTTTAGTTTAAATGGGTCACATTCATTCATGTAGCAAAACCACAGCTACAAATTGTCAAATGTGTGGTTATGCTGAACCTGTACACTCTGTACACTCTGTACACAAACTGTACACTCCTTAAAAACAAATGCAAACTGCATATAAAACGCGGAGCAGATTATTTGTCTGGAAGTTATGCCCCCAGCAATAATCTTATTAACGAGACAAAATGATAGCATTAAGTAGTAATGTGAACAGGAACGTCACAACTGATGTCAGTTTGAAAAAGAGTCCCTTGGAAGCATGATCATCATCTCAACAAGTCAACAAGAAAGAAGCGAAGAACTAAATAACAATGTGAAGAGGGATATTTTGACAAAGGTCAGACCCCATTTGACCCTATTCATGAGATGGGTTGAAATGAAAAGATGTATACAATGATGTGAACACATGCTTTAAGACTGAAATCACCTTTATGAGATGCAATCAATGGATTAGATAGCAAATGTAAACAGGGATGTTTGGAAGGTCAGGCACTGTTTTAACATCTTCATAAGAAAGCTAGAAAATACGAATCACAATGCATAACATACATTTGGAGATGCCTTACATACAGAAAGACATGGTACCGTTGTTCCGAGAGGTGAATTACTACAAGGACAAGGATATTTTGACAAAATTCAGACACCATTTCATCACTTTCAAGTTTCATGCGATGGGGTGAAACGATTTAAAGAACAATCTGAACAAAGATGCCTTTAAAAATCTATACAGAACTGAACTAGTACTAGCTTAATGAGATGCAGTCAATAAGACATCTTCATAAGAAAGCTAGAAAATACGAATCACAATGCATAACATACATTTGGAGATGCCTTACATACAGAAAGACATGGTACCGTTGTTCCGAGAGGTGAATTACTACAAGGACAAGGATATTTTGACAAAATTCAGACACCATTTCATCACTTTCAAGTTTCATGCGATGGGGTGAAACGATTTAAAGAACAATCTGAACAAAGATGCCTTTAAAAATCTATACAGAACTGAACTAGTACTAGCTTAATGAGATGCAGTCAATCAATACAATTACATGTGAAATTGATGTTTTGAAGGTCTGGCAATGTTTCAACATCTTCCTGAGATAAGATAAACAGACTGACAATGTATGAACATGGCTACCTTGATTACAGCAAGAAGAAGAAAAACAGGTCATCAAATGATTAAATGAAAATAGGAACAGGGCGATGTCTTAAAGATGTCTTAAGATGTCTTGAAGAAGGTCAGACACTGTATAATTATCTCCAGTTCAAGGGTGAAATGGTGAAATAACGATATAAATACAGATGCTGAAGACCAGAGACTTTTCAATCACCGTAATGAGATGCAATCCAAGGATTAAATATCAATGTGAACGAAGTCGAGCTGAAGATGGACAGACACTGGACCATGAGGCGCCCGTCCTAGGCCATGACCGTATCCGTATCCTGTTTCATAATGCCAAGAAACCAAACGGCCTTCCATCATTACAGTCTTTACCACAGCATCCTTCTTCCCCTATAGACAATCCCCATTAATCATCACAGACAAACCTAGCCAAACTCCCATATATTACTCGCAAATGAGTGAAATCATGTCACAACATGGAATATGATTGCATGCTCTGCAGAAAGAAATATATGAACATTTGTCAACTGTGATGTTTGTGTATTTGCCTGCATGCATTAATAAATAATATCTCGTTAGAGGTTACACAATCTGTCTGGCATTATGGCATTGTCGCCGAGGAGAATAATATTTGTCAGCATCAACTTGTTTGCTTGCAAATGAAATAACTATTTTTTCTTTTTCTGAGCACAAATTATGTTTCAGTTTCATGAACAAACATTTGAACGATGCGATAAATAAGAAAATAGAAAGTAAAAACTCATTTAAAAAAGCATATAGTTTACAGTGTAGGTTTCATATATTGTATGGTAATATGGAATAAAAGAAGCTCATAAAAAGGGTTGGTGAAACTATACCTGTCATTCTGTATGTGTTTATGGTAACCAAAACAATGAACTTAGTTGGTTCAATAGGCTACAAAGTTTCGCTATAATTTCAAAAGGGCATTGTGACAGTGATAGCCTCATAAATTTATACTGCTACATGCCATGGCTAAACACATTAAATTTTAGTTTCACACACAAAGATGTACATGTCTAATGATCACAATCACGATCCTCTTACAAATTGTAATCTCAAAAATAATATTATTCCCTCACAGAACATGATTATTTGTGGACCCCGCTACCACACTCAAATCAGCACATCCATACACGCATAATTTCAAACGTGATATAATTGGACATGTCCAGTCAAGCGCGATAATATCGAGCCAAGCTGGGGCCCACACACTTACATGAAATGGCTCTTAATCCTCCATCAAATGTTTGCTAACAAAACAAAGTCTGCCAGCCTATGATAAACTGGAAGGAAAAAAATGTGACAGTGTGTCAACAATGTGGAAAGCTGACAAAAATTCAGGGTGCTTCGTTCTAGTTCTAATAGGTTGTTCTCTATCAGTCTAATAACATGACAGAATGGGTCATGCCTGACAATAAGCCCTTCAAAAAAAGCAGAAACCAGTAGGCCTATATCACATCTTAAGACTTGTCTTTAAACATTGGTTAGATGAGGAGCGATGGATCGATGCCATACATTTACATCCCCAGTCTATGGCTTAGACCCACTCCTTGTGGACATGCTGTATTGATTTACAATCCTTTGTAGTTTTGGTCGATTCCTAGGTATACACACAAAGCGTAAATGTGTACTTAATTTTTGTTAATAATTTTTTAATCCAAATATTGACTGCCGCAAGTACACAGGAAATAGCCAGCATTTAAGCGTGGTATTTCCAAGGTGAACTCAAAGCAATATTACGCCTTTCACCAGTCTCCTTTGCCCTATTTTATCTTGACTTTCCTTGATTTAATTTCTCTTTGGTCAAGACTCAAGAACCAGTCATCCTAAACTGACTTTTGACTTTGATACCCCTGTCACACTGCTAATCCGACTCCAAACTTTCTTCAAATGTTTCCATACCAACCGATTCTTAGCCATTCGGGCCATTTCGCAGGGACAGATTTTGTGCTTGGTCTGCTTTGGATCTGCATTGGGCCCTGATTCATAAAACTTGTTATCAATAACAAATGTTACATTTCTATGACAAAATTTGCTCCAACTTTTCTCCCAATATTTCCATATAAACCAATTCTAGGCTATTCGGGCCATTTCGCAGAGATGGATTTTGTGCTTGGTCTGGTTTGGAACTGGGCCCTGTTTCATAAAAACTTGTTATGAATAACAAATGTTACATTTCCATGACAAATACACTATCAGCCAATCAAATGCCACGGTATCAGTAGCTTATAACAGTTATTGTAAACTTGTTAATTGTTATTGAAAACAAGTTTTGATGGAACAGGGCCCTGCATGGTGTCCGTCTCGTCGTCTGTGTGACAGGGGCATAACCTCCTGGAGATGTATGGTGGATTTTCAAGCATGACAAATTGGTTTTCAGTAGAACGTCTCCTGCGAGGAGGTTCCACAAACATGAGTTGGCTTCCTGTCTAGCTGGAAAAGAGGTCTAATGGTACGCTTCAAATTCTGCCCTCAAAAGTCTGTCCTAGACCAACATCAATGACCTTCGATCCTTCCTCCTCAATAAACTCATTACATTTCTAACCCCCCCCCCCCCCCCCACGTCTTGACACAGTAACTTGACACAGTAACTTTCACTCCTTGTACATAATGTTATAATCACCTGCAGTGGCATAATAGGTTTATGAAAGTAGAGCTAATAGAAAGGTTTACTAGCATATTCAAATTTATGGATGTTTTTTTCATGGGGACCTAGTGAGGAGGTATTCCATTAACCCGTTGTTAGTGAATGACCTACAAAACTTGGAATCCAGTCTGCATACATTACTTGTTGCTATGTCAGGCAATCATCGGGTAAGTTTCCAGGTTGTCAAAAAAAACCTTTCTTTAAATAGTATGGCTGGAATGCTCCCCAGGGAGTGAAGATTGTGCACACAGTGTGTGCGGGCAAGCACTGAATCCAATGACCGGGGTAATAGTATATTTGTAAAGCGCTTAGAGACATTTGTGATAAGCGCTATATAAAAGCTAAATATTATTATATTAGTATTATTATGCATACATTTGAATATGTTAGTAAACCAGCCAATTAGGCATTTCTTTACCACACATCACATGGGGTTTCGACCACCAAAATTGAAAATATGATGCTTACCTTGAAAAATGTAATATTACTGGTACTCTTATTTTGTATTCCATTCTTTCAACATCCAATGTGCATGAGTAAAAGTGTGCATGAATGAAATGAGCATGACAATATATACATCATATACTCCAAGATTCACATGAATAATTAAAAATAGTAATATTTATGGACAGGATTTATGTCTCAAATTCTGAACTACTACCCAACTTTTATTAAAAGTAAAACAAATTAATAACTATCCTATTGATATGGTTGATGTGATTCCTCAAATACATCTTCAGATATACGTTTCCTTGCCCATATACCATGGACATATACTATATACACATGTTCATGAAGGAATGTTTAACAACTACTGTAAAATAATTTACTAATTGTATATATTTTTTATATAAAAAGCTATGTTTTTGCAGCAAAATAACCTTCACAAAATGCAGAATTTAATACTTTTGATTCATTGATTTTGCGGCACGATCTTTAGCAAAATTCACAAAAGTATATAATTAATGCCTACAGAGCCTACATGCTACGTAGCATCAGTGCATGTGTTCAATCAGTTCTTTCAATGTTGCTGATGAAAGTGTTTTCAAAACAAAATGTGCAGGCCTAGCTAATCCCTGCAAGATGTACATTGAGAGGTATGTGTGTGTGCGAATCTAATCTGGATGATATGCTATCGATCCACTGCAATAAAACACACCCACGGCAGATGGATGGACCAAGAGACAATAGACGGATGTAGGATAGATGAACATGGAATGGAGATGGATAGATAGGATGAATGGGAGGCCTTAAAGAATGATTGGTATGAATGGAATGTTGGGTATGATAGCTGCAGATGCTGATACATCTTCACTATCATATCATCACTCTCATCCCGGCCTCAGCGTGATGGCTAGTCTTTGTTCCAATCGAGAGAACTTCTAAATGCAATGAATGCAGCATTCCAGACTGAGAGGACAATGTTTTTACAAATTTGCACTGGTGATCTACCAT
Organism: Strongylocentrotus droebachiensis; assembly: GCA_035222895.1. Lineage (NCBI taxonomy): Eukaryota > Metazoa > Echinodermata > Echinoidea > Camarodonta > Strongylocentrotidae > Strongylocentrotus > Strongylocentrotus droebachiensis. The sequence goes on from JAVYIG010003022.1 coordinate 49,762, forward strand.
TTGCGCCCAAAACATTTACAGCGACAATAATTACTCCATGCTTTTTTTCATAACAGATATAGGGTTAGAGCTTACTGGGTTTGAGAATTGTGTAGGCTAGGTTTAGGGTAAAGTTTAGGGTAAAGTTTATGGTAAGGTTTAGGCTTGGATTGAGGGTTAGGCTTGAGATTGAGTTGAGGGTTAGGTTTAGAGTAAACTATGAGGTGAAATGTAGAGCCAGCTTTAGGGTTAGCTCTTAGGGTCAAGTTTAGGGTCAGGCTCAGAATTAGGTTCAATGACAGGTTCAGGGTTAGGTTTGGAGTTGGGTTTGAAGTTAGGTTTAGAGTTAGGATTAGGGTCAGGGGTTAGGGACTGATAGTTCATATGGTGTTTGGGCCAGAGATGACCTCATCCTTAGGAATGGAATTCTGAGAGCATAATGCAATAAAGCAATTGTTGCCACAGCATGTCTCTGTCCACTCTTTTCATTCGTTCAGCTGTTCTTGATCCTCCGGACCCATTAAAGAGTATAATTAAGTCTTTGGCTCCATCATAAATACAAATTGTAAACATGATGACTGTCCTATCCCTCAAAAAAAATCTTTACCAGGACTCTCCTCCCATGATCAAAGCTTCTGCCATCGTTCTCTACCCCTCTACCCTTTCTGCCTGTTAGAAAACATTATTTCCGCGGGTCAAATCGTGACTGAGCTCAGGACCAAATGCCTGGATGAAGTAGACTAATCTTTCTATAAATAGAAAGATGGGAGATGGAGACTGCATATAGATCGATAGAACTTTTGATGGACCAATGTCATTGTGGCTGCAGTCCCAGGGAAACTTGAGATAACCCCGGAACGACCTACGATAGACTCCAGTTGTGTCTCCATGCTAGTTCCTGGAGACTCCCCCCCCCCCCCCATCCCCCTCCCCCTCTATCTCTCTCTTCATCTCTCTCTCTCTCTCTCTCTCTCTCTCTCTCTCTCTCTCTCTCTCTCTCTCTCTCTCTCTCTCTTTCTCTATCTTTATTTATCTCTTGCTGTGACCTCAATATACTGGACCCTGCCACACATACCACAGAAACCCAAACACAACATCTCGAGGTGAAAAACCTTACGAACATGAACGTCAACTGTGACATGACAGCCACAAAAATCTCAACACAGGTGACTCAGGCGAGGTGAGCTTCAAATTCCCTGAGGGAATTCTATTCCTTTGTGACCTAGAAAACACAGTGCTTGCCTCTCTTATATTAAATCATCAGTCTGTAGCTATACAAAAAGCAATACAAATTTAATATCTGTAAGGTGTGAGTGAATGCTGTAACACGCTACTTCATTGCATCTTGCACTGTACAACATAGGCCTAAGGCTTAATCAAAGGTCCATTTCTTCACAAGAAATCATCTGTAATCAGTATTACTTTTTTTGTATTAAAAAAAAATTATATAATATTGTTGAGAAATTGCTAACTAAAATTGTACATCAAAGCCAGCCATGAAGACGACCCTGGACTTGCATGAAATTGGAATAAAGAAAAAAAAAGTTTTGAAGTTCACACTCCAATCATCATCTTGATTCCTCCCTTGTGAATTAAGAGGCCAAATGATTTGACAATCTGTGTGACAGCTACAGGCCAGGCCTACATTCTCAAACATTAGAGATCTTCTTTGCGTCTCTGAAGATCAAGTCCTACATCTGTCAAGCCAGCCACAAGAATGGGATCAGTATAAAGATAGCATGTACATCTAGCAGACCCAAGGATTTTTATTCATTTCACAGCTGAGCATATAAGCAGGGCACCACCACCTACATACATGTAGGATTATTAAAACAAGATTCATAACCCATAATTCAAATAAAATGAGGCAGGCAGATAAACGTATAGGTCCCTGCTCGGCTTCCCTAGGCTTCACACTACAACACCTCTCTGATTTCCGGGGGCGGCAAATGCAAAAATGATAAGCTTTAAATCCTTCCACGACTTGTGACCTTTTATTTGATGCAAATATGGATATTTTGTCAAGAGAAAGAATAACAAGAAAATTTGAGAGAGGGATTGTTGAGATACATTTCAAATTCCAGGGTTCTTATTATATCAAACTTTCATGCGTCCTCCTTTCTTCAAAGGTTGGACTTGATAAAAGCTAGGTAATGCCATGGGAGAGGGAGGACAAGCCATGAATATGTATAGATATAATGAAATAGTCAATCAGAATGAATTGTGTGTGATGGTCACCAAAAACATTTTTGACGTATGAAAGAATTTGTGATTGCTTGGAATAACAGATTGCAAAGTCTCTCTTTTTTAGAGTTATGTGACTAGTCAGAATAGCAACAAGGATTATTTGGCAATTTTCAACATTTCAAAACGATATCCAACAGCCCCTTATGCTATTTTATAGTGCAGTACAACCCCCCCCCCCCCCCCCCTGGTTCTGGGGAAATACACATCATATCCATATAAATAATTTATTGGATAAATGAATAACTCAAACAAAATTTTCTAGTGTGAAATGGCCCACTGATCAGCAATAAGAAAATCCTCAAAAATATGATTTCATGTACATGTAAATGTCTCAAACAAAATTTTCTAGAAGAATATCCTCACAGATATTGATTTCATGTACATGTATAACTCAGCTCTTAGAGAGTTCGGTGGTAAGCGCTTTATAAGCACCGCTGTTATTGTATTATTATAATCATTATTATTATTACTAAACAAAATGTTCTAGTGTGAAAGAAATGTTCTAGTGTGAAAGAGCGCACTAATCAGCTGAGGAAGGTGAGGAAAGCTTCATCCCATCATTCCAGCCATGCAGCCAGGCTAATGGCCATCGGACAGCTGATGGGCTGATACCCTCCTCTTATCAACAAAGCATCCTCGTGATGGGTTAAATGCTTCAATGAGAATACCACATGATCTGTCTAAATACCAGACATATGACCCAACCAGTCCTGGCTGCCACACCTAGTATAGTAGTCTATGCGAACGGGGTCCTACACTGAGGCGGCTGAGCATCCATGGTTTTGTCAATTGTAAATATGGTCCTATAAGCCCAGAGTCCAGGATTTTGTTGTTCAATGTCATATGCCAAACATATGTTTAAATTGTTAAAATGCTAAATAGTCTGAAGACACCAGGAGGTGCAATTCCAATGGCTATATTTTTTTATCTATTTATTATAATCTTAAATTTCATTTTTTATGATTTCATTGCCATGACACATCTCAATTGTGTGTGAAATAAACGACTCTTATTTTTGTTTTCACAGATGTCAGGTAAAAATGTACACAGTCCATATATGGGCTCATTAGCAATGGCTTATCACAATTTAAATTTGTTTTGGCGATTAAAATACCTGGTGCTCAAAATGGATGATAAATTATCATTAAGATCATTAGGATATTGTTGTCAAAACATTTGAATGGTCCTGTGTCATTTGATTTGAAAATACTGCAACACAGAAAACAAAGGCCTGATTTACTTTTCATCTATCTTTTGTTGAATTTCTGACAATGTACTGAACGAGGGCAATGAAGAGATTTTTAAACAACTGGAAAGATGAAAACACATTCCTCAGTATTTCAGTGCTGATCTGCATACGTGTATACCATAGAGAAAGTTGCAACAGGTAGGCCTGAATGAAATTGTCTCCATAAAAGTAATTGAAGTGTGGATTCTAAAGGTATCTCAATTTTTTTGTATCCATGTCTAAAATGAAACTGATCTGTTTAACCCATTGCCTATGAGAACTGGGTGACTCTGTATTAACTCTATGGGAATGAGAGAATTCAGTAGCCAATGGGTTGATAACATTTTCTGTGTGAAAGTAGTTGGCTCATGACCTACATCTCTGGAACAAACTTGGGATATTCTGAGAATCCAAAGATTTCCCCCCTCCTCTTGACGGGTCAATCATTTCAGACTATTTCCGAGTCCTACATTCTTACCGCTTCTTCCTGTGCCCTCCATCTCCTAATGAGTGGTCACTCATTCAAGACCATCAGTCTGTCCTAATTTGTTCCTGATGACCAACTAATGCCCGGTCAATAACACAAGATCATTTTAATTTTAGTCCTATTTCTTCCTATGCTCTCCCTCTCCTTCTTTGATAGTTGCCATGAACTAAAGACAAATTCTCATTCCGGTGTTTTCTTGTGCCCTCCTTTTGCTAATGAGTGGTCAATCACCCCCAATACCATCATTCTGTCCTATCTCTTCCCAATGACGACTAATCCAAGGTCAATCACTTTTGTCATATTTCTTCCTATGCCCTCCCTTCTCATCTTAGTTGCCATTAACTGTAGACCAATTCTTGCTCCTCTGTTTTTGTTGTGCCCTTCTTTTCTTAATGAGTGGTCCAGACCATTCCACTCTTACTTCTTCCAATGACAATTCTCTCCTCAAACCCTACCCCCAAAAAAGGGTGGGGCAAAAAACAGCACAAATGTCTAATGAATGGTCAATAACTCAAGACTAATTCTTCTCAATGACCCACTAAAGAGTACGTTCAGTCTTTCGCAAGGTAAAGATTGAACCTAAACAGCTGATCCTCTACCAGACAGGTACCCCACTCTGTCAAACAATAGGACCACGGAGTGCAAAAGTTCAAAGGGTAATACCGTTTCATCTTCAGACTTCATTTCATACAGTGTATGAGCAAGGATGACAACAGGAAGAGGACCAAATACAAAACCGTTTCAACTTACGGCCTCTAGCGAAAAGCCAGATTGAATGGACTGAATCAAGAGCATTAGCATGACCGTTGAGAATAAAAAGGAGTTTAGACTCTTCATTGAAAGATCAAAACACAATGAAGCAGAAACAAACTGCTGTGTCTGCTTATTTTAGCAAAATGTTTACAAAACTGTGTGTTTTCGGTTTCCGACCCACTAACCATGTGGAACAAATACTTGGGGGGTTCTTATCTATTCTGATCCCATATCATCGGTAATTATCCGGGGATTTATGTGTTGTGACTAATAGCTGTCCCTATGATCCATAACGATATTATTATTCACACCTGAGAACTGCAGGGTAATGAAAGACATTAATCTCTATTCTTTTTTTTTTTCAAGGGTCTTTTTCCAATTTAAACTTATTTTTATACATTACGTCTTCATATTCTCCACTAATAATCTCCACTAACGATCTCCACTAATGATTATACTTTTCTTGGAAGTATTTTCCCCAGGAATCAGCACATGCAGGTAATGTCTGTGCATATTTGAATCAAGACAGGGTTGTCTTATAGTAGACCTCGTACTTAACAGCATCTTTTTAAAGGCAAAGATTCAACATTGTTTCTTGAACCACTTTAACAGTTTTAATACTGTCCTTGCGATTGCCATTTAATCATTGTTCTTCAGCCTCGAGTTCTTCTGTTAAGACCCTCAATATTCAAATACCCAAGCATATATCTCCTTGGATTGATGACCTACCTTTTCTTGCTTTCTTCTGAAGTCTGATGGTATCCGAGGACTTCTTCTTGATATCCTGTCTGGCTTTCTTGTACTCTGAAGAAGATAAGAAAGAAAAAAGAGAAAGTCATAAATTTACGTCAGATATCACAGATACTGTGGGTTTGGACAGGTGGTAAGGGAAATTCAAGTGACAGGGAATATCACTGATAACATATCAAAATGTTTCATTTCTCAAAGCAATTGCTGTATTTTCATTTTGTGTCCGAAACGCTTTGAAACAAAAATCTCTCAATAAACTTGAAATTGGACTTGAAACTACAGAATTTTAACACAATATGCACATTTTATTCATTTGCACATCATGGGATTGAGCAAACATTGGGGGTGGGGTATCTAAACATCAAAGTCTTAAAGAGTAATTTAACACATCATTTTTTTTCCTTCAAAACACATGTAAAGCAATGAGAATGTCAGGTTTTGTTTCACAGTAAATTTCAGGTCTATCATTATTTTTGTCAGCAGATATCACAAAGTATACACAAGCTTCGAAAGAATTTACTAAGTCGTCATCATGATGATTGCGACATGCTATTAATAAATGCTTGTATTATTCATGACGCATCTGGATAATGATGACCGATGCATATGGGGGCCCTTAATTAGTCTACTTTGGACATCTTGCTCTGCATAATAGTCCACTCTAAGATGTAGCCTATGTACATGTATGTTTAATCTGGATGTCTGTCCACGTTCGTAGGACATAAATCTCTCTCTCTCCATAATGACAGCTCTGGCCCTTCTGCTTGGTCGATGACGCACCGTGCATCATATGCGAAAATCATTACACGCTTCTCAATCTCTAATGCACGTTTTTCTCGGAGGAGGGCGGGCAGGTTCAGAGGACTTAAAATAGGACCGATACCAGACGCCAGCTGGCGCGGGCTGCGTTTGTCGCCCCACAGCCAGGTCCACGGTTGAAGGTCCGTCACAGACGAGGGGTCACATGATCATCATAAAATTGAGACCCTTGACAGCTGAGGATAGAGATACATATGTCACATCCCCACTTAAGATGAGGCACGCCTATCACTTGGGATATTTCCGCTCTCGTGTGATACTGTCAAGATAATGGAACTACGAGCCTGGGAGGGGGGGGGGGGAGACTGTTTAACCCCAGCTGATCGTCCCTAAGACCAAAGAGATACTACTTGCTAAGACAGAGTTGTCATGTCTAATGGATATTTCATCCAACTCTATGGATCAGAAAATTCTTCTTCCAATAATGTACATTTGCCATTCCACACCCGGGAGACAAATAGGAACATTGTGTAATGTTCACAGTGAGTGATATTACAAAATTCCCATATGGTGAATATTCTGTAAGAAAATTTCAAAGGGAGTGAAGATGGGACAGGTTCACACTTAAAAATGCTTAATTTTAATTCATGAAAGTACTGTCATTATCAGTCTTATCACATTACATCTTGTCCATTTCTTGACATCTACATGTAGTGGCTAGGATTTTTTCAAACATTTTATTATCTACCAAGTATGCAAAATCAGTCACTACAATCTAATTACTAAAGGACATCAAAGAAAAGTTTATTATTCAAGATGACTTCTACATTGGCCAGAAAAAGATGGTCTCATGGGAGAAAGCTAGGAAGCGAGAGTCCCTCATACCAGAAGGATGAGTAAGAAAAGAGCCAGAGCAACGCGCAATACCTCGCTTAAACCTGCTCCATCAGTCCGTCTTACCAACCCTCTTTCCCTGTGTAATTCAAGTTGGCATTGCAGGCATACGTTTAGACAGATGTTGGTTAGAGAAGAGATAGAGTTTCTCTTATCTATTGCTCTAGTGGTTTATACATCCAGACCCATTAGGGTGACTCAGAAGAGGCCAGGCCCCACAGAGGACATTGCCGAATCTTTAGTAGATATTAAAAGCTTTAATAATCATGCTTATAAGTGTTGGGGGCGCATGGTGATTTTGCGCCCCCCCCCCCCCCCCCCACCATTGAAATAGCCCCATAGCCCTCCAGGTTGCAATTCAGGTGGTCCCCCATGCCTTTCTTTAGACCCTATGATTTCTCATTCAAACATACCTGTTTTTTTTTTAATAGTAAAAATCTGAACAGAGCCAGAGAGGGAAATGAATGTCGCTAAAGCCCCAATAGCCCTCTCCCACCCATCCCTCCCCCTTGATAAATCCTGTACTTTCCTTCTGTATGAAAGACTTTTTTTTGCTGAAAATTTAGGGAATGCCCCAGGTGAAAAGATTGGGGCTGCTACTTAAATTAGTAACAGCTGCATGTTTATCATTACATCAATCTTTATAATAAATGTATATTAAAGACCAATAATAAATACTCCAAAAAAACTGGGTGAAAGAATTGCCTTGAAGATGCTTTTGTTCAGGTCTAGGACTCAGAAGTAGAGGAGACTAACAAACTGGAATCATATTGCACTACCCATCAAATTAACACATCAAGTGTTAGATATAAGTGGGGGTGTGGGTTATAATAGATGCTCTTTACGGTACTTTACTGGGCGGATACTGTTGGTGAATCAAAATGAAGTTAATATTTCACTTGAGGGGGGGGGGGAGGTTGTGGTAATAAATGAATGCTCTTATCCTGAGAGAGCTGTGCCAGTCTGCTTCTATCCTCAATCTTTAGTGAGCAATGTAGAGTAGTTAAGAAATAACTTAACCAATATTCATTAATTTTTTAGGTGCTTACTATATGCCTCTTTTTCTTTCTTTTATTTGTGTTCACTCAACATTGCAAATTGTAATTTCTCTCTCTCTTTTTTTTTCATGTTAACACATTGCCACATATCAGACCTACAGAGAATATACCTATTTCCATCCAGTTTTACAATTTGCCATCAATCCTCTTGTATGAGGACTTTCCCAAAAATTTAACACCATTATAAAGAACCTTCCCCTTTTAGATTGTTTTGACCAAAAGATTAAAAAAGAATCACACTGTGTTACTCTGTACTTAAGACACTTGCGATACTATACTTGAGTCCTCAACACCTACTATAAAACACAGATGGATTGTATTCCTCAACGGCCCAACCTCTCCAAAACATTTGTTTACATACAGAAGTTTAAGTTAATATTTATATGTGTTTTTTGCCTACTGTGTGAAAATGAACAAGAATCTGACAGGCGTTTTCATAACTGTTTTGTCACGATGGGTGCAGAAGTTTTAAAGGAATGAGTAATTATAGTTTGATACATGCAAAATCTTGCAACGTGGTAGCCTTCCCGTTATCAAAACATCTGCTAAGGGTCTGAAGGGCTTTAATTGATATAATTTTATAATTAATGAGCTAAATCCCTTCTCATTCTCAGCAGACTCTAGATGGTACAAAGGCCTGTATCTAAGAGTAACAAATATATTATCAAAAGAAATGTATTCTATTTCAAATCAATGATCATGGATGTTGCAGTCCACAGCATGGAGTGAAGGAGAACATCAGGTGAGCCTTTAGCAGCAGAAGAAGACCTGACATACGCCGCCATCAAAACGTACACTCGAGCCATCAGTCTGCATTTTTACGCCTGCCATCTTATATTCCACCCATGTGCTCCCGCAGCCCGTCTATAAACACCTTCCCCTCCCACTCGACCATCGAACACACCACGCAGCATACGGGATGCCCTAATCAAAACAGATCCCTACCACCTCCGAGGATTCCCCTTAATTTATGCCCCATTCAGACCAGAGGAAAGTTATACAAAACTCACATAATTATATAGAGAAGTGGATCTTAATGAATTATCATAGAATGAAAGGGGCAATCGATGTATGTTTTAATTTATGCCCCATTCACACCAGAGGAAAGTTATACAAAACTCATAAAGAATTATCATAGAATGAAAGGGGCAATCAATGTATGTACATAGGTTTACAAAGTATTGTATTCAAGAAACAAGAAGCTAGTTTTGACAAGGTCTGCTGACTCCATAATTATGTCTGATGTCAGCTTATGTCCTACTATTGCTCTAAAAAAGTACAAAAACAACATGCATTCTTGATTAAGCCCTTCCCAGTTATACAGTTGCTGTACAATATGAATGACCTTAACAAGAAAAGTAGAACCAAATCGTTTATCAAGTTCTGTACAAAAAATGCTCAAGATAACTCTGCATTGCTTTTGCCATTTCTTAAAGATGCTCAGATAAGAACAAAAATGGGTAATTTCTTCTCGTATAGCTAGCAGTAAATGGTTTTGCTATATACATGTAGGTACACGATGAATTTGAATAGTCTAAATGGGGGCAATTGGTATCATTCTCCATTGAGCAGCATCCCTCTCTCCCAAGAGACGAGAGACATTTGGTGAGGAGTAGAAAATTGGGGAGGGAGTGAGTATGACACGTGGTATCACTCCATAATTGGCAATTTCAATTCGAGTTAGAAATGACACAAAGCCCTGCAAAATTGATGCAATCCCTGCATAAATATACACTGTCGATTACCGAAATTGACAAGGTATACATTCTTCTTCTTGCGGATCTTGTCACTGGCGATGTTTTCTTTGTGTTTTGTAGTGCAACTGTTTATGTTATGTGTTTATTCCCGAGGCATTTTAGGGCATTTTCCAATAATAAAGTTAAAATCCGGTTAATTTCATTTATGGTGCTGTAGTGTGCTTAAAACATTTTTTGGGGGGAACCCTTACTTTTATTTGGAAGAAAGAATGAAATATTCTTTTCTTGTCTCCTCATGGAAAGTTATTGTTCATTTGAATAGCTGATGCTTATCTATGCTCGCTACAAAGTGTTGTGGTCGAGTGGTCGAGTGGATATGTCACTGGACTGTGGATCACAAGGTCCGCGATTCGAGTCCCGCCGCGGCAGTGATGGCAAGGCATTAATCTACATTTGCCACAACACTCAAGGTGTGGTAAATGGGTACCTGGTAGGATTAATCCTTGAAAAAACGCACTGCGCGCTGATAACGACTACCGGAGCCAAAGCTAGGGTAATAATTTCCAAAGCTCTTTGGAAGCGCATAGAGATGTTATTTCATGATGAATTATTTGCTATACAAGAACTGAATAATATTATTATTATTTTTACAAACCTTTGGCATGATCCTTGTCGAGTTGAACTGTATTCTTCTTCCATTCCTCCGTCTTCTCTTGTAGAGGGACCACCAAATATTCCGTTATTGAACTAAACAGATAAGAAAAGAAAGAAAGAAACTAGATGGAACTTCAACTGCGCGCAGTCGAAATGATGCCTCCGTCATAGAGCAATTTTACAAACCAAAACAGAAGAAATTTTTCAAATTCAAGTTCAATTGTAATCCATTAATGGGTTCTCAGAATATCCTGATTACAAGCAATTTCTCATGTACATATATGACCCTTTGATCTTTGACCTCATGACCCTAAAATCTACTCAGTTCATTGGCTCTGCAAGATGTCCAGAGTTAAATAGTAATCAATCTGTCAGTTCTAATGAGAATGCGTTCACAAGCTATTTTTGCATACATAATGAGCCCATGACCTTTGACCTATGACCTCATGACCCAAGAATCGACTCAGTTCATTGGCTCTGCAAGATACATACATGATCTAAGTTTGGCAGGAATCCATCAATCTGTTCTAATGATAATGCGATCACAAGCTGTTTTTGCATACATAATGAGCCGCATGAACTTTGACCTTGACCTCATGACCCCAAAATCTAATCAGTTCATCGGCTCTGCAAGTAACATACATGACCTAAGTTTGGCAGGAATCCATCAATCGGTTCTTTAGATAACGCGATCACAAGCTATTTTTGCATACATAATGAGCCCTGTGACCTTTGACCTTTGACCTCGTGACCCCAAAATCTAATCAGTTCATCGGCTCTGTAAGATACATACATGACCAAAGTTTGGCAGGAATCCATCAATCGGTTCTTCAGATAACGCGATCACGAGCTGTTTTTGCATACATAATGAGCCCTGGGACCTTTGACCTTTGACCTCGTGACCCCAAAATCTAATCAGTTCACCGGCTCTGTAAGATACATACATGACCAAAGTTTGGCAGGAATCCATCAATCGGTTCTTCAGATAACGCGATCACGAGAACGGGACGTACGGACGTACGTACGTACGTACGGACGTACGTACGTACGTACGGACGGACGGACAACCCGAAAACATAATGCCTCCGGCTACTTCGTAACGGAGGCATAAAAACAAAGAACACATAAGAATGCATCATCAATTGAAAAACTGTGATCTGTATATCATAATAAGTGAATACCATTTATTGTTTTCATCAGCTGGCTTGCGTGTGGTTCTGTTGCACTTTCAATGATAAATGACCGGCCTCGGTCTGTATCTTCTTATCTGAAAAACACTGCTCCATGCTTGTCCATTTCAAGGGGTCATCCACAAATCATTTTACCACAAAAACAAACGGGTGAAACTGTCCCAAAATAGAACCCATCTTCGGCGTTGAGAGCCAGTAGGGCATTAACTCATAAAACACTCAGTAAATGCACTTCCGGCTCCAAAGAGACGATATCATCTGTTTGGTGGCAAGAAGGTGTTAACTCAAAATATTTTAACAAAGAGTCAATGCCCTTTCGGCTCCACAAGGACGATTATCATCTGTTTGAAGGTAGAAAGGCATTAACTCATATACTCTAACACAGAGTCAGCACCCTTCTGGCTCCAAAAACAGATGATATTGACCCGAGATGGGTTGGTGGCACTTTGAGAGGGAGATACTGAATTGGCTTTGATGACAGACACTGGATGCTTAACTCTCCATGACCTTTCGAGGTCGCGGGGATGGCATCCCTTGATTAATTAACTGTTGCGTGGCAACTAATTGCTGGAGAGCCGTCTCCGACACGGCGGCGGCTGCGGTTCATCCGCCCGCTGGAGGAAACACAATCTAATAGCTGTCAAATATTGATACCAGGTAGGGCCAAGGGTGTGTGTTCACATTCTGATTTAAGATGGCTGGGGCAGGTGAGAGATGCTCTGGTGGATTTTTTTCTTCTTTTTTATTCATATCTTTTTGTGAGATGGAATTGAGTCAAAATACCTGAGAAGTGTCCTAATTGATTCATCATATTCTGTGATTCATGGATGATCATAAAACAATAGACGTATTAAATGCCATAATCTAATGAAAAATATAGAAATCCTGTATTCAATATTTTACTTCTCCTATTATGAGTTCATGTATATGTATAAGGAGGCCTACATTTTAATTTACACCTTTGATCTTCAACCGATCATTCTATCACAGTACAAAGTATATTCCAAAAAACACCACAAATAGCTTCTGAAGGTGTAAAGACACATTTGATCTAACTGTTAAGAGCTAGAATTGCATTTACCCTACGTAAAGCCACATAACTTAATGGCCTTTGAGCTCTCAGAAAACAAAATTATGCAACAATTTCCTCCATCTGATAAATGAATCTGACATTAAATGCTAAAATCATAACCTCAATTATTCTTTCTGAACAGACTTTACAGCTAAGGGATAATGTAAACACAGCCATTTTTAATCAGAGAGAGGAACGTGTTGATGTCCCATTTGAAGGACAGGGGAAGATCACTCTCACACAAAAAACACGATCTTTGAGTTCATGTTTGGGGTCTGTCAAACTCAATAGAAGGATGCATGGATGTAACCTTTCAAGGAAAGCTAGTGTCCCAGGTTCGTAACTTACACAAAGTCAATTCAATTAGCGCATAACTGTATCTTGTTTGGCATCCCCCTCTTTCGCTGATTGTCAAAGCACACACTGCAAATTACATGAATGGTGCCTAGTTTGATAATATATCAGAAGATGTGGCATTGCATGGCTGCCATTAAAACACTATCCGGGACCTGGGAATCACTACATCCATCTAAGGTTACTTGTGAAAATGTGAACACAGTCTTCTAAAACGGTAAACTGACCATAGTGCCCAATTTAGCCTTATTAGATCAAAAGGTAGCAATGTTCACACCTTTATGGCTCAAGCATGCATAATTCAAGCTCGACTTAAGTCAACAAAATTGGGAGGTTTTTAAAGTGCTTGACCTGAACATAGCATGGCAGATTGAATTAAGATTTTGGTATATCTCGTACAAATAATTTCAGTTTGTCCTTGATTTTTTGTTAACTGTCCCTTTAAGTCTCCTCCTGGGTAGGGAAATTTATAAGTCAATGTATTTGATTGATTTGTAAAACGTACAGTAAGAGAAATGTCCCTTTAAGTCCCTCAAGTTGACAAAATTGGGAGGGTTTTCAATCGGCCGAGACAAAGACAGCCTGGCAGTTATAAGATCATGATATACATTGTAAATTGCGCGAGCTTGAGATCTAGGCCTATATTTTGTGGACTGTAACTTTAAATTTCATAGTCGTTATGTTCTATTGATTTGTTTAAAAAGGTGCAATGCATTATGTGGACTCTCTGGTTGATAAAACCAGTAGGGCTTAAAGTGGACCAGTTGAACACAGCCTGGCAGATTTGATTAAAAGTGTGATTCGTATATTAAACTTGTAGAGGACTTGACCTTGAATTGTGTCTTTTTTATGGACTGTAACCTGAAATTTCATTAGAAGGGATAATTTTTAAGTAATATCAATCATTATCTTCTAAGTACTGCTTTGTGTAAAAGCCACATATGTGGACTCTCCATTTAAGTTGATAAAACCGACCCGGCTTAAAGTGGCCAATGTGAATGCAGCCTTGAAGATTTGATTAAGATCGTGATTGGTATACCTTGTGAAGGACTTGAGCTTGAGTTCTATTGATTTATGTCGAAGGCAGAGTCTGGTCAGGGAGGCTCCGAGTTCCTTTGATGCACCTGTAACAAAAGAAAAACGAAAAGTGGAGAAGGTTAAGATATCGTTGCACAAGAAAATTTGATATCATCTTTTCAATCAATGCAGGTAATACCTAGTAGTAGGTAACATCATCAATTGTTTGACAGGAAATATATCTCTCACGTTACTTTTCAATCATTATCTACAATTCAATGATAAAAAGTATAAAGTGTGTACAATTGAATAATATAGCCATTAGTTTATGAGAATGGTTGCAATATATACAGCACCTTTTTCACTGGATACAAAACACTTTGAGGTTTCCAGCCAATCATGATGTGAATAAACATTATTTGATTGTTGTGACAAAATACATGCACACTACTTTCCTCCTTTTTTTGTATTTTTTGTTGCTTGTATTATCCTGATTTACTCATTTATCACATGTCTATCTTAGTGCACAGTGACCTACAGCATATTTATGTGAATATTTTGCAGATTGACATTTTTTTAATTTTTTGTTTACCTTTTGCATTGAAATATTTCTGATGGTCATATCAATTCTAGTAACAGAGCAAATCATTTTTTGTTCTTACATTTCAATGTAGAAGGATGCAATTCTCTTTGTGGACCGTATCCACCTTTCAATGGACAGGACTAAATTGTTATGATAGTCGATACCTGGTATAAGTAGCTTGCACGTAGCAGTGGAATTCTAAACTACATTAGAGAATTCACAACTACACTTCAAATGCTATCTGCCGCTGACTTTCGCTGGGAATAATTGAAGCATGAGTAAGGTTTCACTGTCAAAACCTCTAAGCATCAGAGATGTTTGAAGCTCATGAGAAAGAACTGTAAGAACACACTGCGATTCCTCTGAGTTTGAATAGAAATGGGCAGTACTCAAGCATTCGCTAATTCACTCTTGATTACAGAAAGCACAGCTACAATGTAATGCATTAAAGTGGATGTCTAGGAAATTGACAAGTATATTGCAATTCTATATTTATCCATCAGTTGTAGGAATCAATAACAAAACTGCACTTCTGTCTTGTACTAAAAGCTTTGACTGGCCTGGTAGAGAAAGAGGGATGTGAATGGAGTAAGACTTAATTGGAAAATGGCATTGCAGCTCATCTCTGTAAAATATGATATTTTCTTTATTATCATCATAGCTGCAATATGTGTGGAAACATATCACAAATATGAGTCACTTTGGGAAGGCTTTTAAGTGGAGGAAGCATTTTGGATTCCATTCTTGTGATTATTCTTGTGATTATTCTAAGCTTGAATCCCCATTTCACATGACTTTTAATCTACCCCGTCCGCGTCTCAGCCATACTATGGGCCATACTGTCAAACATGATTAGTGTGGAATTTCCTTTCCTTTGAAAGTCAACACCATATGAACTGAACTCTGGAAATTCAGGGAATTCAGGAAAGTAACGCTCAGGTTTACAATATGGTTCTCACAATTATTTGTATCCTTTCAGTTTTTCAGCAGGCTTCATGTAAACATTTCTCACAGATCAATGACTTGTTTCAACTAGATAATAAATCAGATAGACATCTTCTCCATAAGTTCATACAAGTGGATTAATGTTATGATTACGGCCAACATTTCCATTTGTATTATTCTATTTTCTTTAAAAAAATAATCAAGTAAAACTTAATGTGTATTATCTTTGTAATTTTGTTTCAATTATACCTGTACAAGTACTGCAGTAATTTTCTGATAGGATTTTGTATGATAACAATGTTACTACAGTTTCCTTCAGAATATTTACTTCATTCTTGTTACTTTCAATGTGTTCCAGGCATTCTAATGTAAACATGAAAAGCCATATTCCTGACATAAAATATCTTGAATGAAGTCAAATTTGAGGTTACAATAACCTTGTCATGCTAAAACCAACACTGAAATCGATGCTTGCATCATTCCCTTACTACACATCCCCATGCATTCAATCTGCTGTCAGTCATTGGATCACTAATAACAGTTTCCAAACAACAGGGCAGTTTGTCTTGCCCCCAGGGCCTGTAACCAAACCACAACACAGACTGTCTACTGTTTATGTCAAGGTCTGGACCTAATAAACGAGTCTTTGCTACAGACCCTATTCAACCAAATCAAAGGAACACAGAAAAAACCACCCGCACAACATTTACAAAAATCTCTAAAATCGTTACATTATTAGTCTAGCGTTGAAAAAGAAAAAATCCCTTTTTTCAATGCCCTTTACAGGATATAAATATCTTCTCCACACCTTGAGGCTTGTAACTGTAAGGTTTCTCAGCAAATTTGATTTGGGTTTTATTGATTTTTCCCCCCCTCCTTTTCTTCGCGACACTGACAAGCTAGAAAGCTTCATGTCGGGCCTCAAAAACCCATCTTTTCAAGCAAATGTGTAGGCTGTGACTATTGGAGGAGTGGGCGCCTTTGAATATTTGAAACAGATAAATGGCACCATACAAGTGCTGTGGATCATTATCATCATCATTTCATGGTGCACGATATGTAGACTCATGCATTTGTAGAACTGAAGGGGCATTAACAGGTTATACATGGTTTGCTTCCTCCTTCTCATTTTACAAAACACACAATTAATTATCAAACCTTTGAAGTACACTATGAATCACTTTATATGTAAGGGAATGCCGGACGAACAATCATGCCAGTTACTGTCTATCCTGTATAAAGCTGATTTGAATGCATTAGCAAACTAATGTGAATTCTATAATGTCCACTCAGAGAAGAAAGCAGCTCCAAATGAAATGAAACAAAATTCATTCAACTTCGAGTAAGACAGTAAAACAATTCGGCAGAGATCAAGTTTAACAAGAATCCATCCAAAAGGAACTTAATCTTTCTGAATGTTGGGGCCTGGTGAACAAAGACCCCTAAATTTAACAAATTCAAATAATAATAAAGAAATAAAAAGAGGTTGGTATGGAGCCCTTATGATAGACTCTTATCTTACATCTTTTAAACAGAAATCCACAGATTCTAAGTCTACAAACAACATACCCTGAAATTGGGACAAGCGATACCGTACACCTCTATCATCTACCGGTATGTAAACATCCCATCAAAACATATTCAGTGTCTGCAAGCAGAGACTACCAAGACTAGACTCCAGGGAACTCCCCAGGACTGACCTGATGTTGACCTTAAATGACCTTTATGAGGTCATTGAAAGTTATCTCCTCCTGTATTTGAGGATGACATCTGGGATCCAACTCTTCCCACAATACTAGCCCTAGGAGAAATGATTTATAACCCAAACACAAACCAGGGAAATCCATGCACAAACTCTGCCTCACCTGCAAACCATTGCTGGGTTAATACATCTCCATGGTTAATATTATACCATGAAAATCTGATAGTTTAAGATCTGTTGTGCAATAATGAACTTGTTATGATCCCATTCAGTTATATATTACCATGGAAATATTCTTTCTAATCAATTGGTTTTGTCCCACTTTGGGCTTCAAAAAAAATGATTTATAACTCAAAACAAACCATTGTTGAGTCTGCCTCATGGGCAAACCAGGGATTCCCTAAAAGTTGGTTATCAATAACGTCTAACAATAATTGCTATAAGCTACCAAAATTATTGCATTTGATTGGATTAGAGCAATTTGTTGTAGAAAAATTAAAAATTATGTCATTTATTATTGATGATCATTTTCAAGCAACATGGCCCAGTATTGGGATAGTTTTACTACAGAGATACTATTCCATGCATCATCAAATTATGGAGTTTGGAGTTTGAAGTGAGTTCTGATGCTCAATATAGAAGGCCTACTCAACATCATCTAGATAACTATAACACACAAAGGTAGCAGTAAAAAAGGAGGGGGAAAATGGAGCAAATTTCAGCGCAGGTATGCTCTAGAAAAAGCACTTGAAAAGAAAATGGTATATTTGTCACAATAAAATCTACATTTCCTATAGTGACTCTCAAAGGGCTTTAGTGAATGAAAAGTGTTGATGGTGGTGGAGGGGGGGGGGGTCTTTCTTTTGCAATAATGTGTATAATATGCCTACTGATTAATTCTCTGTACTCATATTATTACAGCTTCTCAGTGAAATAAAATGATGAAGAGAAAAAAAAAGTACACTTCACTTGCAAATTTCAACAATTTTTTTTCACTTTCCCATATGGTCTTTCTTAATCATTTCAGTCTTTCTTTAACTTTCTTATTCTTAGCACGTCAATATTAAAATGTGTATTTCTGCTTTAATGACTAAACATTATGCCTTATAGAAACATGGGTTCCACAATTTTTCCAATAAGCATGCTCAGTGGTTTCCAATATAGCACAGCGGGATAGCAATTTCCCTCTTCTTAATTCTCCCACTTTTTCATTTTCTCCTTTCTCAAGCTTTTTCTTTTCTGCCTCTTTTGTCCACTGGTTTCATATACGGTGATGATGTATTCTTGGTAACAATCAATGGTCTCACATCTGTTTCCCATACATGTATACTGTATGTAGATGCATTGTGTTTTCTGGACGTAAATAACATTAACAATGTAACTTAGAATCTTAGTTTCCACCTTATGATCAGACACAGACATGGACCACATTAAAATAACTTACACAGCTTTTTATACTACAACAAAAAAAGTTTTAAAAAATAGATTGCTGCAGGAATACTCAAGAACATGGTCGCCTGTTTTTCTTTTCCTTTTTTTATGGTTCATAATACTGTCAGTTTGTTTGTTGGCTCTGTTGCTTAAGGTTGCCAGAATAACCAGCATCTATAATTTCCATCCTGCAATAACAAACAATTTATTAAAAAACTTTGGTTACAAGTACCTCCTGTTTTATGTTCCTCTATCATTCAATGTTCCTTATGTTTTTCTTATATTCCTCTCTTATTCATGTTCCTGTATCCTCCACTCCCTCCTAACCTCTTTCCTGTCACATCTCTACAATCCCAACCTCACTCATAGTTTGACCTTTGACCTCACTGCATTATAAAAGTTGCCAACTTGGGAGTCACAGACTATCCATCTTCTCTTATAAAAGCCACAATATCATGGGCCTAGCTACGACACAAAGCTGTGACGCTATTGTCTGATGTGCCACTACCCACTAGCTTTCACATCGACCCCAGCAGTGTATGACATGGCATTTTAACAATCATGGCATACTGCTTTTCTGATTCTTTACATGTACCTGCCGATGAAATCTCTAAATATATCTCTGACCTTGATTTAACAAGGTAATGATATTGGTTTCTAAAAAAAAGGAGCGTTGCTATAGACAAGTGTACATGGACATGAATTCAGCTGTTAGAATTGATCAAATGTGAAGACAATTATAAATAACCCTTGGTATTGATCCTTAGCAATTCTGGAGTCTATCTATAGATGCTCTTTGTTTTGACCACAAAAATCTTCAGTTACATGATTTTTCAACACACCTAGGAAAAGTTGAAGTAAATTAAGGCAATACATTATATCTACTGCACATCATGCAAAGGTGACTGATTGGTGTCCGTATGCTAGAAACACTCCCCATGGAGTGGAGATGGTGCAGACAGTGTCTGTGAATGAATCTCATGACCTGGGTAATACTAATATCTTTAAAATACTTACAGACACTATTACGTATTAAGCACTTATAAATCCAGATTATCATTTATTAGTATAATTATATCTACCACCAATGGGCAGGTAAGAAATGGTGCACTCTTTCAAAAATGATTATTTATTTGCAATCTACCGTACTCCCAAACTGCATGGTTGCCTGATAGTGATACTGTAGGCCTTCACCCATTTGAACCACCCCATTGACCAAGTTCAGAGAAGCCTTAGTATAGCCTCCAGACATATATCCTATTTGTTTTGCTTACAGTATTACCTCCCAAGTCCATTATTACTAGCACTTCCGATGAACTTTCCTCATTGTACTGTGCCTGTCTGATGGAAACCCTCTCAAAATGTTTGCGGTTAATTTCAATAATAGAAAACCTAACCTTTCCATATGGCAAGTTCAATTTGAAGGATTTCATGGCCATTCTCTCGCTTGTCATGCTGGTTTGGCGAGCTTAATTTTAAAGCCTCAAGTTAATCTTTTATTGTATATGCTGGGTATACTTCACTTCTTCTTTAACAATGAAATGTACCATCTTTTTTAAGATAATCTACAATCGTCATTATCATGATTTCATGAGTATGATTCTAGTGTTCATTACAAAATATGTGCACAAATCGTATATTTCAATTCAATTCAATTCGGTTCAAACTTATAAGTATTTATTTGTTCAATGTACATTCAGAATGGATATTGTTTCGCTCACTTGACAATATTAGGCTCAGACATTAAAGACAGTGAATGTGTTATCTTTCCGAAGATCATTCCGCCATGTGAATGCATTGTGTCTTGTCATTGGAGCAAGATATCCTTGTAAACACAAAAGCTATCGACACAATGTCACCATAAACAGTTCTCATAAGAGTAAACTGTCTGTAAAAAGATTTAGGTTGGATTAGATTATCTATTACAAATGTATTGTGATTGTAGTTTGTGAGCTAGATTTGATGTAAATGTAGATATAAGATATCATCACATCAAGTTTCCATCTTTATATAAATCTTTTGTTCATGATTATCTGCAGTATTGATTACAGAAGCTTCTACTTGAACGTAGTTTTAAATGGCTACATCTTCAATCATTCTAGAATTAAATCTAAAGAAGAATACTTATTTTATAATAAAATAAAGCCAAATATGACAAATTCCCTCTTGACATTCAATGTGATGAAGACATGAAATATCTTTTTAAAAAGATTAGACAGGTAAAAATAATTTTAAAATGTTAAATGTAAGGGGTGCTTCATCACGTGTCTGCAGGAAGCTGAGGCAATCTGAAATGAAGATCTGAGCTATAGGCATGAGAGCGATGAGACACACCAATATACATCAACCCCTGAGAGCCTGGAGAGCATTTAAAACATGTATCCTCTAAACATATATTTAAAGCCGTTTTGGTATTCGGCTGGCAATATGAATGATTCCAGAGCCATGGAGAGCTGGTTAAACACAGCTAGCAGCAAAAAGAAACCTAATCAAGGGAGATTCTTTGCAAAGTATCAGTCAAATATTCTCAGTTCTTAAAGAGAAGGTTGAGTTCTGGGAAGAGGTGAAAAATAGTTTGTGAGCATTACTCATTCTTATTATGCAAGTGTGGAAGAACATCAGTAAAGACATGTTCCCTGAAAAGCATGGCTCTTCAAATGCCTTCATATTCTAAATATGCATGTAACATCGTAAAAATCGGGGGGGCCGGATTTTTACGCCACGTGTTCGTGTAGTCCCATATACATCTTTCTGTGCAAGTGTTTGTAACTTTACCAAGACTTGGCCAAATTTCTTATCATTTTGATGATTCCAGAACCTTGCAATACACACAAATTCTTATATGCTAGATGATCAACCTTTTCTGGTCGGTTCCACACCGTTTCTTTCACAATGCCATCGCATGACCAGAACTCAACTTCATCTTTAAAATTCTCTGTCAAAGTACGAAAGCATTGGGGGAAAAAAGAGTTAAGTCAATATAGGTCAATTCAAAACCTCAGTAAATGAGCATGACTCATTAAAACATATAAGTTTTTACACAATAAAAGTAGAATAAAGGATTATTCATGATACGTGGAGGGGGGATAAAGTTTGATGTTGCACTCTCTAGAATTGGGGTCATATTCAATGATTCGAAGATGGTGAAAATACAGCTTGAAAAGCTATACCAGATCCAGGACGAATCCCTGATTTGCAGATACAGTACCGGTACTCCACTGCACTGTCGGATGGTCCTTCATCAGCCCTAATTATCTAGTGAAAGTGTCATAGAGCCTTCACTTATCTTTCTACAATGCCACACCTCAAGTGCATCAAAACTGAACTACCTGCATGTAATCATCTGAATCACCACAACTGAAAGTTAGAAACTTTGCCTGCACTTTGCATAATGTTAATGGCTTGAAAATGGCTGTCGTGAACAATAGGCCTACACAAAACTTTCTTGCTTTGCTTTACATTACAGTCGTTTCATAAAGTCTTAATTTCATACCATTCAGTATCTACATTTATGTTTCCTCTTTGGTATCAGGAATGCAGTCTATTTTTCAATTCTCGCTACCCCAAATAGCGATTCTGCCGAGATCCGGGGAAAATCCTGAAAACGCGCATTGCATTATGGGATAGCTTTTCGACATTACAGCTTCCTGTGCAGGCGCTATATTACTAGGCGCGATAGCGCAAACGTAAAACACAACGTGTATGCACCGAATATGTCGTCTGCTCGGTCTTGTTTTTTTTTTTGCAAATATTTCAACGTTTATTTGAACATTTCATTCGTTGTTTTTTGCGTCTTTTGACATCAGTGACGATGGTTTTCTTTTGTGAGGCTGCACAGTGCTGGGCTCATGATTCCAAGCGTAAGAACCCTGATTTTAGCGTGCGTGAAAACTCTGCACAGCGGGATGGGACTCTATACCGGAAGTTGTAGTGACGACCCGAGAGAGTGAAAATTACCTCGTCTCGCGAATTTCGAGATTTTTGTACCTATTTAGGGTAGCGAGAATTGAAAAAGCAACCTACAGATGTATGACGTTGTACCACTTATCAAGAAAATACCATCAGCTCCGAACAAGAAGGGTGTTAACTGGTTGTTAAAGAATGTAATTTAAATGTCCTTTAGGCTCCAAGTAGAATGTTCTGCATCCGCCTTGGCTAGCTCTTTTTACATTCTTATGTTTAACACAAGTAAATGTTTGAATGTTTTAAGGCATTCCTTGGGAACTGGACACCTAGCCGTGACAGGCGAACGGAAGGGAAACAATGGTGATGAAGGGGGAAGTGGGCGAACAAGAGAAGGAGGAACCACTCCATTTGAGGGCACGCTGCCAATTAACCGTACTGCCAATTAGCCCTACTTCCCACTCGCTTGCTTGCTGCCATGTTGGGGGCAGGATGTGCTAAAACGGCAACTGCTCCTCCCAATCCCAATCACATTGTGCGATCCACTTGAGAAAGTCAAAACAAGTGATTGTCCTGAACAACCAGCTGACCCCATTCTCAAGACTTAAACCTCTCATACCCCTCATTTTGTCCCTTTTCTTTTCATGCCATCCGCTAGGGGAGGGGCATACACCCACCAAGCCCCCTTGCTGATAGCTACGCCACTATCAATCATGTCACCGCCCTCTTAACCTTCAGGCAAATCAATCTACAAATGTAACCAAAAGACTTCATCAAATGGAATGGAATTCGATCTACTGCTTGTTTAAACAGTTTTATAAACAGTTTTAAAACATGATTACGCATCCTTCCTTCCTTTTGAATATTTTTTCTTGGTGACCATTGTCCTATTAAAAAGTAAACGTAGCCAGATTAGCATCTTACCACAATAATGACTAGACTTCTGAAACAATTTTTTTTAAATTCTAATAATTAATATCTTTTCCCTTTTCCCTCACTCTCACTCTTTCTTTCTCTCACTCTCTCTCGCTTCCTCCCACTCTTTCTCTCAATATCATATTTCTTCCTACATTATTTTTATATAATATAAATATATATATTTGTTTTCAATATTGATAATTTTCACTTCTGTAATAATAATGAAACTTTAATGAGAATGCTCTACAAAGGAGCTTATCAGAAGGTAAAATATCATTCCAGTATTAGCTGAAGGCCCACAACATGAGAAATTCAAAATGTTCCCACGATGTGAATAAATAGAAACAGTGTCTACCTACATGTACATCATACATGTAAACAAGACCAGGATGTAGTACTTGATAAATCCAATGATATCCCTTTCACATCCATGTACATACATGTATATGAAGGACACCATACATCAATATTCTAAAGAAAGAAATAGTGCCATCATTTACAATTGGATTTATTGCTTTCATATCTTATGACTAAAAATTTCTACCTGTAGTATAGTACCTGGTAATTCTTTGACATAAGTTGAACAATACTATTTTAAATATTATCAGTAAATCATAATCTTCCTGTAGGTTAAAATTTGAAAATGACTATTATACGCACAAGTCTGAACTCCTGCAATAAAAAGCACATAAATGAAATATAACATCACTCAGGGAAATTCTGAATTTGTTGGTTCATATATTTTGTTACAATGAACGTCGAAGCATGCAATATTTGTATAATATTGAATGTGTAGACCTACCACACTCAACATGTACATGTTTTGTTGGTACATCCCACATTTTCATTTGTATTTCAATCTGACGTGCTGGTCAAAATTGGGGAAAAAAGGAAACCTGCCCTCGGTCCGAATCAGGATAAATAGACAATTCCTACAACAAACATTCCCTTGCTATTTGGAGAACAAACATAATGAAGCTGTCAGGATAAATTTTCTGTGATAAATTGCAGGAAATCAAAAGAGAAGTGCACTTGTAAGCTTGCCACACTGGTCTCTTATCAAACGGAAATATTCAGTGAGACGAGTCCAAAATCAAAACATGGTGATCTTTATAATCAGAGGCACTCTGTAACATTTTGTGACCACACCAATTAATCTTCCTAACTGGTTGATTTTGGTATCATTTAATCCCTCGTAAAATTATAGGAAAGTGGATTTAAAGACTTAACACAGATAAGATTATTTCTCTAGTGTTAAAAGAGAAGAGAAAATGTCAATTTTCCTCTATTTTTTGTTGTTGAATTAACAAAGTAGTTGCCCTTCTGCAGATGAACAGGGGTGAAATAATGAGAAGTTTTACTCTTCTCCTCAGCTAAACAGCTATACTACATGTAGGCTACATATGCATGAAAACATTTCTGCACCATTGCTTCAGCATAATAAGCTACATGGTTACAGTGATATGGTTACAGCAATATGGTTACACAGATATATGGTTACAGTAATTATGAACAAGTCCTTTGCATATCAATGTGAACAGATTAAATCAACGCTATTGAACTGAACTCTGGACTCACAAAGTTTGATTTCAAAACACAGGTAGCAGGTGGAAATCTGTAGATCAAATTTTCTCTTGAAGGCTGCTGTTTATCACAACTCGAGGTCAAGTGCGGTTTAAGTGCAAATAGAACACAATCTTTTCTCTTGAATGTATCTTTTTTTTTTAAATTCTTTTTCTAACTTTATGTTACACTGAATGGCTTCTAGTTGATTAAAGGGTGTGTAGCATAAGCTCGGCAGGTACAATGACTGAAATAGTTTCAAATAAGTCAGTGTATAATTTGAACCATATTGTCCAGCAAAAGTAATGATATTTCATTTCAATATTACTATTACCAAAAGTATAATATTACTACTACAGGGCTTCACACTAACTTTTTTCGAAGGGGGTTCGAATTTAATTTTTCCTGTTTCTATGCATGTGCCCTATGAAAAATAAAAAAACAAATTTGGGGGTCCGAACTTATATTTTGGGCGCCAATGTGTCCCGGGCACCCGTAAGTGTCGTGCCTTGTTACAACATCGCGTTATTATTATCTTTAACCGTTCATTCTGTGCAACTTTCATGTTGATTGCAGGGTGAAAGGATACATATATCCTGATCACAGCATTGTAAAAGACATGGAGATGGAGCATGAACATCCATTGTACCTATGCTTTAAACATGGAGATAAGAAGTATCTCCATGCATTAAATGTTTTGTTCCCTGATTTACACCTTCACGCAAGCAAAACATAAGATATCACAATGACATTGCACGGTTACTGGGTAGTTTTAGCAAACCGAGACATATGAAAATCATACCGCACACTCGATCCATCCTGGTAAATTTTTCACAAACCTCAAGATATACCAAATTCTCTTGTCATTCAAAACCATTCATACGGATATGTGATACATATTATCAGTTGCATTACACTGCTTCCACGAAAGGCTTTATTTAATACCCAAACACCAATTTTATGACTTGTTATAAAGTACATTAAACCTTGAGGAGTCTCCTGGAAACTGACTAGCGCCTGAACTTCACGATAACAACAATTATTGATGAAGACATGGCGAAGAACAATGGGTGCTTGTCGCACTTAAATCAAAATCCTGCTTTATTATTCAGCTAGTAATAAAAGACATGTCAGACTAATTGAAGTACATGGAAAAGCTACTGGATAACAGTCAGCAACACTCAGGGCTTGGGTGTTTCCTCATAAATCTTCCAAGGACTAAGAAGATGCTGCCTCTGGGTAGATAGAAAGGTTTGGGTGTGATGGAAAGGCACAGAAGCTCTGTAATGAGACTTAATGTTGGGCAGTACTTAGTGCCAGAAGGCATCAGCTCATATCCTTTCATACAGCATTAGCGCCTCTATGGCTCTCAAAGGACAGTATCGTGAAAATTGAATAAGCCATGGCTAGACTATTCAATAGTCTAGCGGCACTGTACTTTTAGAGTTGTTGGATGAATACACTGAACCATATATCTGTACATCGAATGACTATTGACTCAAACACCTTTTGAGGGTTGTTCGCAAGCAAGAAGGTTGAAAAGGAGTATTCCGCAGCAATGTTTGAAGAGAAAATATCAGGGGGTTCTTCACAAGGCATTTCGATGTGTACTTATCATATCTATGTACATAAAGAGTACGGTAGACCATATACATTGTAGGTGTAGGATCTATAAATAACTATAGTTTTTATATGAACTATGGTTTATTCAACTACCAGCATTGAAATCAAACTGTATACTTCTGTAATGTCCTGTATGCAATAAAAAGGTTACACTAACAAAAGATATTTCTCTCAATTTTTCTAAAAAGCAGTATGAATAAAGACCGATTTAAGTGAAAAATCTGAAATTTAAACATCATTTGTCAGATCAATGGATGGACAATAAGTCATCTACTGCAGTTGGCCTTGTAATGTGGTCATGTAAAGACACACACTCACACTCGCACATTCACGCAATTAACACAATTAGCATTAAGTGTTTGTCGACTCATTAAGTGATTATGTAATAGGTGGTAAATCACTAATGACATAATGCCATTGCTACAGTAATCCTCCTCCCCCAAGGTAACATGTAAGGCTCCTCTTAATATCCACCCTTCCGCCCTCCAGCCCCCCCCCCCCCCCCCCCTCCCCCCACCCAATTACTCATTAGAGCCATTTGTTATGAATGGGGCTTCAAGGTAATGACATGATAGTTTATAGAAGTGTCTCTGTCCTATAGTGAACTCTACGCCAATATGTTTTCTGTTGTGCACTAAAGCTAATCTTGAGCTCTGGTTTGGGCATGGCTATAATTTATTCCGGATTGTTTATCCTGCAGTAGATTGCTTGTTTGAACCAGTAAAATAAAAACAAAAATTTGCTGAAAATCATCTTCAATAAAAACCACAACTCTCATTGGCACATTGTGACCTGTGTTGAGCATGGTGTGCAGGCCTATATATACCTTGATTTCTTTATCTTTATATGCTCATTAATTAATCAGCTCCTATACATTTTCTACCACACATGGTACATGTCATTTATTTGCAATCTTGAAGCTTATCTTTAACAATTTTTCTTTTTGTTTGTTAGTAATGGCATTATGACAAACAAATTGGCAATTAATATAGAATTAGAAATATACAGTACTCTTGTCTGTTTGAAACCAGAGGGTCGTTATCTCTGTGATAAATTGCATGAGTTAATGTAGCAAGATTAGCCTTTTACCACAATCATAAATAATCTTCTGAAACAATCATAAATGATCTCATGAAACAATCATGAATGATCTTATGAAACAATCATAAATAATCTTCTGCAACAATCATAATCTTCTGAAACAATCATAAACAATCTTCTGAAAGAATTTTGTGGGCATATTTTCCTCTTAAGCTCTTCAATTGTTGATGAATTAATTTACATGCTAAATCAACTTTCAGATTACTGTGTGTACCAGCTCAAAAATTAAATGACCTGCATACAAGAGGTACACAAGACTGCAGCCTTACACACATCACACAAGCTATTAGAGTCAACACCATCAATCAAATACAGTAGGGTTTACAAGTTCAATTATAAATGGCCAATAACCTACGTTCTAGTTTACACAAAAAATAAGTGATCTGAGATATGACCTGGTTTTGACTGGGACTGAGCCAGCCTAAGGGCACCAACAATATTTGGAAATTAAGATACTGTGCCAGGTAAATGTATAAAGAAGAAATTCTGAGAATAATGAACATTTCGACAGGTCATGAGGCAATCCAGACAAATGAAAAAAGAGGAAGGCTGTTCACAAAATTGTAGTCTTTTCTTCTTCCTTTTTCATTCTTCAATACTCCAGGAGCCTTATAAATAATCCACCATTTATTCACGTAAAACCAGATACGGTAAGAGACAAATTCATTTGGTTGGTACCAGGTATTTAAGAACAACGTCATGGATCAAACCAAGTGTTTAATTTCATTGTGTTTGTCAAAATAGGCTACATATTTTACAAATTAATTCACTAAACATGTATCATGTATGATACTTCCTGAATAGGCCTAGCTGTAAAATAGCATACAAATTTAGATCTCTCTTCTTCTTTTTTTCTCCATTTGTTACAAAAAAAAAATTTGAGTGTTTGGATAAATGGAGCAAATTACATCATTCCACCAGAGTAGCTACCGCCATGTATTATACATTAGGTGACTGGACAAAATCATGTGAGAATGGTATGTGGAGAAACAGAATTTAAATTGGGCAGAGCCAAACTAAATGAAAGTGACCACTCTGTTTGGTTGAGACTGCTAATGAAAATAACGATCACCATAGTAGTCCCACACACTCGCTCAATTTCATCCCTTCAAAATGTTCCCAGCCTAAGGGCCTGGGGGTGCCAGGGACGATGACGTACATTGACGGAGTTAGTTTGTCTTCCCCACTCAGTCGATAACATCAATAGTAATAATAGGGGCTTCCATCATTTGGAGCTCTGCTGTGTGTATGTCTAGGGAGCTAGCGAATGCATACTCCCCTACTCATACTACATGTAGGTTCATTGTTATCTTTCAATCCTCTCTCTGAACCTCTCTCAGATTTTTGTCTCATTGAGTTGATTCTTTATGCATATTCCTTGCTTCCTTTGTTTTTTGTTCCATAGTATTACTTCCATTAAATAAATATAAAAAATATAAAAATATAAAAATTAAAGAAATAGTTTAACTACCTTTCTGTCTTTTTCTCCAATCATTTCTCAACCGATATACATGTATATATATATCTTTGATACATTGGTTAAGTTGTTGCAATAAAGCATCTACATCTACTGCCATTCAAAATACCTGGTCAAAACAGCCTTATTGCATGCAGTTGAAGTTATGCTCTCCCCACCTACTATGGTACAAGTAGTGCCCATCATCCATCACCCCCATTCTCATCTCATTCCCCTCCCCCCCCCCCCCACCTCTTCCTCTCTATATCTTTCAGTCCCTACCCCTCTTTTTCTCAATTACTCATTTTCAGCCCCCCCCCCCCCCCCCCTTTTCCATTCTTACTCCACTCCATCCTCTCATTCGCATCTCTTCATCAGTATTAGCTATACAGTCCATCTCTCTTTGAGTGAAAACAGCCTTCGATATTCACTCTCTCTCTCCTTCATTACTTCAATCTCTTTGACATTGTTGTTTGCCTCCCTCGATCAATCTCGTCTTATTAGAGGGCTTGGCTTGGCTTGACTCAAGCACAGCTCAACCTAAGATGGAAGGGCCCTTTGCCAAGAGGGAAATATAAGAGCAAAACATTATACCTGCCATGAGCGCAACATGATATTTTCCGCAACCCTATTTATTCCACGGGAGTATATAACTCCTGAAGGAATAATCTAGGGAGAACAGTTTATATTTTTAAGTTCTAAATGCCAAGACACACTCCGAGCGTAAGACAGCCACTACATGCAATATCACAACTTTATAGGGATTTCACAATTTTAATTCTTAGGAAGGGCACTGACCTCTAAGTACAACCAAACTGCATGAAGCGGGATTATTTATATTACAAAAAAAGCAATATGCAACCTCTCGTTTTCTTCCAGCAGGTATTCTTAAAGCCGGAAATTGGGGCACATACATATACACTGCCCTAGCTGTCCCCATTCCTCAATTTGTAGCTATATTTACATCATCTGTATGCTTACCATCAGGAAAAAAAAGAAAAATCTTTAGTAGATATACTGACTCTTACTGAGGACAGCGAAAGAAAATGTATTTTATGTAACAAGAGTATACATGTATACATGGAAAAAAAAGGGTAGAAATCATGTTTCACGTATAAAATGTGTGTACGGAAATAATGACAGAAGGCAAACAAAATGTCTTCATGTTATTGATTAGTAATACACTATGCATCACACAAACACGTCTTTTGAGTTCGCTTTTGTCATGTAACAGGTGTTCGGCAATGTGCTTTAAGAAATTCAATATCTCCTCTTTTTTTGTACCTGATTTCCAAAGTTGATACAAAGCCGTGTTCATTACATTTTTGTGCAGGAAAAGAGAGGCAATGCATAGCCCATTCATGAATAATAATGTTATGATACGCAGATTTACCCCTGAAGAAAAAGGGATATCATGTGCACGATAGACAATATACACAAAACCAAAGCAAGCTGTTGTGGATATTTATGAATGCACGACATGGACCATAAATAACACAATCAATTTCATAAACTAGAGGGAACCGCCCATAGATGAAAATGGCAAGAGTATTAAATAACAGATGCGATATATGGCTATTTCTCCTCTCCTGCTCTCTCTTTCCGTCTCTTAATCCTGTCTCTCTCATCCAACAGCCAAGCCCCTTTTCTCTTTCTCTCTCTCTCTCTCTCTCTGCCACTCTACCTCTGTGTATCTCTCTCTCTCCCCCCCCCCCCCCCTGGCAACCTTCCCCTTCTTCTCCAAAACTTACATTCATTTCTCCATCTCTATCTAGTTCTCCATCTGATAT
This sequence comes from Strongylocentrotus droebachiensis, assembly GCA_035222895.1. Lineage (NCBI taxonomy): Eukaryota > Metazoa > Echinodermata > Echinoidea > Camarodonta > Strongylocentrotidae > Strongylocentrotus > Strongylocentrotus droebachiensis. The sequence continues at coordinate 80,916 of JAVYIG010003022.1, forward strand.
GAATCGGCACTCTTGTCCAGACCAAGGGAGGCTTCTGGGACTCCCTTAAAAGGGGGCAATGACCTGCCTATTATCGTATCATAGGATTAAGGCAAGTCAGGCATTTTACATGGCTTTGATCATATCTTGCCCAAAGGCCATATATGCCAATGTATTAGACTTGATTTGCTACTACATGTACATGTACCTGGCATGAATCACCTAGGACGACTTATATTGGACGACTTATATTGGGTACTTTAAAGGTATTACAAAGTTTTGGAAATTTTGAAAAATGGGTGGATAGTGATTCTTTACAATTTTGATATATTTGGATGCCCCTGTGGATGTATTAAAAACACCAGAAATTTTAGCTCCTAAAACACTTCTGCTTTAGAGAAAAATTTAATATAAAGATTTACCGGTGCTCCCGGTAAATTTTGATAAATTTCAAATAGCTCCTACGGCCTTACAATGGTAGCTGCGACTATGAAAATCTCAGAGTATGTAGTTGTGGTATATCATCTCCGAACGAGAATAGCTCATCGGTCGCTTTTTGGCAATAAACATTGTTTTATAGCTTAATTAATATCTTGACCTTGAGAGGGAGCTATTCAACATAAAGTGTTTATTATTTACAATTTCATAACTTTAGAGTCGATTTCGACCGCGAAAACGATCACTGAATATTGTAGGATCGTACATGCTTCCAATGTGTTCATTTGAACCAAATTCATGACCCCATACCAAAACTTTGTATTACCTTTAATAGTCCACACTTTATTGGCTAACAAACCTCTATTACCGCCCCCTCCCCCCTCCTCCCCCCCCCCCCTCCCCCCATTTCTTTCTTTCTCATTTTACCAAATCCCACTCTCCCTCTATCTCCCCAAGTCCTCCTTCCCCATTCTCCATCCCTCCTTCCTTCCCTCTTTCTACCCCTCCCTCTTGCTCATTCTTTCAATCCATCAGCTTTTCCCTCCATGTTTCACCCCATCCTTTCAGTGTCATACCCAACTACATGTACTTAACTCATGCACAATATTTTCTTGTCTTTCAAAGCTTGTAATACCTTCCACTACTAGCACTACAGTCTACAGGAATGTAAAAGATTTCAAGTAATGGGTCTTGCATAGTTTTTTTTTTTCTTCTCCCAGGTGCTTTCGGTCAAATCCGGTTAATGTGCCATGCCACTTGCATCCCTTGATTAGAATTGAGTGAGACAGGATATAAACAATGACAAGCCCTGAACATGGACAAAGCGAGATAAAGCACAACTGCAAGATTATCTACAGAAGTAACTGCTACAATACACCCCCCCCCCCCACCCCCACATTATTTTGATATGTGATATGTGAACCCAAACATGAGCCCAATGCCCCAAAAGCAAACACCTTTACACAAGTTTACCCTACACCTACTGAGATGAGATAATATTAGCCAAATGCTTCTTGCCTGTGAAAGTTTTTCAAAGAAAGAAAGAAGTGGGGAAAGATGAGGATGAAGAGGAAAAGTAAGACATTAACTTATTACTATAGTTGACATAATAGAAAAGAAGAAAAAGCATAGGGGAAGGTTACTATTTACAATTTTAAAAAAGGAAGGAAACTTGCATTTCACACAATAGGAATATATGGACAGTAAAAGAGAAGGAGTCATTGGCAGCATAAACGAGAGAGTAACAAACAAGATGTCTACTGACAGCTATAATACATTGCCTATCCGCTATATCAAATATCAAATGATTATAGGGATATTGAAGAGCTTTAATAAAGAGGATGAAATTAATCAAATTCCAAATTGCTTGATGGGTACGATTTGATGATGAATTCCTCTCTAAACTATCAGAACACTGGTGAAGGGGAAATGAACTCTTCATCCTCTGAATATTTACTTGGCAAAGAGCTTCTTTCATATAGTTATTTGCAGACTTACTAAATACCAGTGGTTTTACTATTTTCTCCTCAAACAGCACTCTGATTTTAATCAACAGAATTCCCACATGATATTAAACACACAAAAACAAAAACAAAAACCTGTTTAACACTTTCATATTAACTTCTCTCCAAATTTCATCTCATGAAGCCCAAATACATCACTACCCGGTATTCAGCAATTGCCCTTTCCACTTTAAAAAAGTCCTTTTTTTACAAATTCAGTAAAATTACACAGATTGGTCAACAAAGCTAATATATAGTTTCAACCTCCCTCCAGCTTATCGATTGCCTTGGATTGAAGAAACCTCTTCCAACAGGAAAAGAATAAGAACCTTGACTCAATTTGTATAAAGTTTTGGATTCGCTTTTGTTGATCTGGATTTAAGGATTATATCCTATCCAAACTGTTGTGATGCACGGTATCATTTTGGTTGGTTGCTGGTTCAGTGAAATTTGAGTTGGAGCCTAGGATTGTAGCTCTTTTCTCCAAAGTTTGTAAAAAAATGCCAAATACGAGAATTTTTTTAAAAATAGATGCATGACTTTTATTCCATGTCCAAGGATGAAAAAGATACTGGTATCATTACATTGGAAGTTAACAAACAATTCAGCATGATATTTTCAATATTCAGGCATCACCTTTCGATTAGAAATTGGTGAAATTGGTGAAATTAAAATTGGAGTGTGATTATTTTTATCAAGTTTACATTTGCAAACTTTTCAAAAACTTTACAGGGCACCTATAACTGCGAGAGAAAACAAACAATGATAACATCCGTCTATTAAACTCTCTCCTATGAAAAAAAATTCTGCTGAGAGCCAGAAGGGTGTTACCTCTGTATTAAACACATTGGTTGAAAGTCCTTCTCGCTCTCACCTGCAGATGAAATGAAGATGGGGACTGCATCATCATGCAGGAAGTCTTGGAGACTCTTGGTTTCATTCTTGGAGGGCGCATCTGTCACAGGTAATTTGCTTGTTAAACTCAACATGAAAACAGGACTCCTCTAAAGTTACACACCCCCATCCATCTTCACCTTGGTTCAGCCAGCTTTCTAGTACACAAGTCTCTTCAGCTTTTTTTTATTGAACATAATTTTATGTCATCAAAAACGAGGACATCTGTAGAAACTAGAAAGTAATGGTGTATGTTTTTGTTTTGGGGAATTCTTTCGCTATTTGTCTATCATCTTTTCTAACAGATAGTTCTCTTTCTTTCCACCAGATCATTTTCACCACGTTTTTTTATTTCTAAAATAGGTCTAAAAGTATTTTAAAGACTTGATTGGAGATGTACAGTATGAAGTGCTATATAAATTAAGAATATTCTTTTTCTGGTGCAAGATGGATACATACTTAGACAAATAAATTGATTTTATCCATGAATTTGATGTTGACTTTGAGCTTGTCCAAAATGTCATCATCCATTTAAATGGATTTCAATACAGAATCACTAATTTAGTTACAAAATCACAAGCGTTACACTTAGCACTCCATAAATATCATCAACAGTTGCTAGGGAAATTTCATGAGACAGATATATATTACTAAGTTATTTATATATTTACTGTATGGTATCATACAGTAGTTGTTAAGGTATAAATTCAATTTAACAGTACGTGCAAAATTCTGCAAACGGGATGCACTTCATTGAAGACACACAGAATGATTAATTGCCCCTACCCACTTGTAAAGATTAATCGTCTTGGCAATTCAATAAAAATCTTAAAGGTAAAGACCAGTAATGGTCATGCGATTGCATTGTGAAAGAAACGTTGTGGAATCGATCAGAAAAGGTTGATCATCTAGCATCTAGCATCTGCAATGTTCTGGAATCATCAAAATGATAATAAATTTGGCCCATTCTTCGTAAAGTTACAAGCACTATACACAGAAAGATGTATATGGGACTACCCTATCTCTCTCACACGACCATGAGAGAAATAAATTTACCAAATATATGAATTAGTAGGCGGTTTCCCGGCAAATTTTTTATCATCATGTATTAGTCAAAACATATTCTTTCACATGATTGGTAATGAGAGCTTCCATTTCATTTTTTGAAATTGGGGCGTTACCAATACTGGTCTTTACCTTTAAGCAGATGACATCATCCCCTGGCAACTTCATCACCAAATTACGCTTCATAATAATCCTCCTGTTGCCATGGTTTCATCACATGTGGTCATTATTTGCCTTTGACAAAGACCAGTCAATGAAATGGACTTTGACAGTGGCTAAATTGAGAAAGGAGTTGAGCCTCTGAAAATCCCAGGAAATTTTCTGGATTAGCAATAAGACAATACCGGTAGCTATGTTCGCACGGCATTGTCATACTTTAAAACTGCAAATCAGTGAAACCTCAAACTTTTAAACAACGACCCACTAGCAACAACGAGGGTTCACACAAGACCAACACAACTTCTTGAGGTTTAAAACTTCGAGCCTAGCAAGCAGCTGATCACTGAAGTTAATAACTACGAAGTTGGTGAAACCTTAAAGTTAATTATGTTCACACAGTACGTGACTGCGAGAAGTGCCCAGGCTGCTAGTAGTTTTCACGTTTCTATAAGAAAATTTAAGATCACTCGAGGCTTAAAACTTCAAGTCAAGTTTCTAAAACAATGAGTGCGTCCACACAGTATTTAACTAGGGACTTTTAGATTCTGCATAACAAGAATGTGGACTGCCCTTTTAAGGCAATGTGACGTCACTGCCAGTGCCTTAAAAGGACGTCACATTGCCTTAAAAGGGCAGTCCACGTTCTCGTCGTGCAGAATCTAAAAGTCCCTATTACCAGATAGTCTCAAAGTTTAAAGCCAAGAGGTAAAAACGCTAACAGATCATCGTGTGAACCTTGCTAAAAACCCAACATCAATGTTTGCTAATTCAGGTCAATCCGGGACATATTCTCACTTCCTGATAAGCTTACGAATTAGTAGGCCGTGTGAGTTGGGAGAAACGTGATATATTTCAGGGCAAAGTTTAGAATTTCAATCTCATCAGCACTATTTATCACTTGATAATTACTGACCACAGATTAACACAGATTAAATGGAGAACAAAATTATCAGACCTTTGTAAAGTTCAAGCTCCTTTTATATCACTGAATATGTTCATTACAAAAAATGCATTAATAATGAAAAACTATATGAAAACAAGATTAACTTTATGACAGTTGTTGTAAATATATGCTTATCCCTCGCTCCCCCCCCCCCACACACCCACACACACACGCACACCCCAAGACTATGTTGTCATCATGTAAGTCCTACCTGTGTGTATGAATTAGTTGTGCAGGCCTTCATGCTTTTAAATATTTATGAATCGCGCTTTCCTTCTTTTAATTCCATAGACCTGTCTACTCCTTCTTCATGTGAGTATGATAAAGCTGCCAGAGTTTCTAAATGCGCTTTTTTTCCTTCTTCTCCCCAGTAGGAATATTTTAATCTTCATGCGGGTAAAACAATCTTCCCAGGAGGCTCTGAAAACTGGTTTCCAATGTTCTCACGTGTCAAAGGTCAAAGCTTATAGGGGTCACCCTGTCAATGTTTTGTGTCAACATCAATGTTAAATGTATGTGCCAACGTGGGCAGGTTGGTGTAATGTGAGTAGAGAAGTATAACGTGACTACTCAATCATGTTTTTGATCTAGGAATTCAAAGCCCACATACTGGTAAATATAGCATTATAAAAAGAGCCAGAAGGGCATTTACTTACATGTACATGTTGGATCTACATAACTTTAAATATATAGTGGCTTATTGCCGTTTGGTCTACCAGTTCATCTACTACCCAATTGGTCTATTCCGATATGGTTTACACCCAGCCGGTCTACTACTATCCACATGGTCTAATAATCATTTCATCTACTTTGCAACTTATTTGATCTAGGCTTGAGTCGGTACGGTCGATCACACCGGGACCCGACCGTTGCCGTCGGGTCCCGGTTTCGTTTTTTGAGAACCGACGCTCCGAAAAAAATAAAGAAATATGTAAGAAAGTGCAGTTTTGCACACCACTAAAATCAATCCACCTTAAAACTTAAGTATTTAATTGTTACCAATCATATTCTAGCTCATCCTGAATCAATTTGAACTGCTGATATAAATTGCAAAGCAGTTCGCCCCATGGGGTTGTTTTTGCCAGCTACTGTACTGGCCGGGTCTCTCGGCAGGATTAATAAATCAGGTTGAAAGAAACATTAATGTTTGAATAATAAAACGGCTTTCTAAAAAGCACTTCTTTACAACATACCGATCGAATAATTTTTAAAAGACAAAATATATATTTTTTCTTTGATTTTGAACACCGCATGCTTCTTTTAAAAGCTGAAAATTACTTGGTAATCACAAGAAGTTTCGATACGGATAGTTGTTGCAAGGCAAGTTCAGACTAGTCTCGGAAAATGCGCAGTGCTCCTCGTCGTGAGTAGTTGTCTTTCCAATTGTGCTCTCGTAGCTTTTAATGATTTTTTTTCTCGTTACGACCACGTCTTTGTTTGGGTTCGTTCTGGCACGCCTTACAGCTAACGACGAGCACTGCGCGTTTTTCCGAGACTAGTCTTAACTTGCCTTGTAACAGCTATCCGTATCGAAACTTCTTGTGATTACCAAGTAATTTTCAGCTTTTAAAAAAAAGCATGCGATGTTTATCAAGAGATAAATATTTATTTGTCTTTAACAAATTATTTGATCGGTATGTTGTAAAGAAGAATTTTTTAGAAAGCCGTTTTATTATTCTAACATTCATATTTTTTGACCCGATTTATTTAACCTGCATGAATCAAAATGGCGGCTCGAATGTTGTCTTTATATTTTTGCTCAAGTTTTTTTACTTTGAGAGGCACGATAATGGCACTAAACATCGCCAATCATGGATGAAAATAATGTCAAATGGAAGAATATACCAATCTGTGTCGAGGTATGCATGTGTTGATTTATTTATACTGATAAAAAAGGTCACTTTTAAGGGACATACTGATGATATGCGCTTTTTATAGAGGCAAGTGACAAATCCTGCGAGCTGATTTCGGGACACCGGGTCCCGATCGGTGCAAGTCCGTCGGGACCCGGTTTATGAAAATCCCGACATGACTCAGGCCTAATTTGATCTAATGACCATTTAGGCTAATAGTCATTTGGTCTAATTTCCATTTGGTCTAATCTCCATTTGGTCTAATCTCCAATAAGTCTATTACCATAGACAGTATGGGAAAATGGGAATAGACTAATTTGGGTAGTAGATGAACTGATTGTAGACCAAACAGCAATTCATCAATACAATTAGCCCCCTTCTGGCTCTGTGCAGATGATAATTTCTCTTTCCTTCTGATTTGTCTTTACAAAAAAAATCTTATTTGTGGTTCAGGAAAACAAATCAATGTCAACTATGAAGTTCTTTCTCCTCCCCACCTGTTTTTTTCTTTCTCTCTCATGATGCGATTAAAAACATGTAACCTACCGTTATCTTTCATCATTGAAATAAAAAAATGATTGATGCTTATCCCCCGCACCATCAGACATCATGAACTAATTACCTCAAATGCTACCAGCTCTATTTTCTTTATCACATCCTACCATTTTTTTTGTCCATGTTACAGAGTGGTACAAACATCGCTTCTGCTCAATTTGCTTCCCACATGAATTCCACTCCAGTTAAAGGTCAATTAAAGGTAAAGTGCAGATTCTAGTTCTTTGTGGGTGCTTCCTCATTAGCCCTAGCAACCTCGAGCTCGAGCTTGAGTTTGAGGAATAGATCGATGATGAGACCTACATGTAGCACTTGCCAAGAACCATGTCTAAAATACCCTGTTCTCATTAGACAAAGAGAAAAGATGATTGTATAAACTTATATTTAAACTTTCAAACGTAAGCAGGTAAACATGCTCGTACATTATGTATCACAATAGAAAAGTAGGTCTAAAACAAAAAGGGCACTTTTCAGCCAGCTCTTTGGGAAAATATCAAGTAATTTCTAAATCTATGTTAAGACGATTGGGAGGATAGTCTCATCTAACCGAGCACAGCAGTGAAAAAAAACTTCATTTCTGCATCTTCACTACGAATTAGAGAGCTATTTGATCGGCCAATGGCTCCAGATCAGCATACGCAGGCTCATTTTCGGACTTATGGAAACGCACCTTGCCGGGTGGGGTCGTGACAGAAACCTGCCATTTACAGAGCAAAGGAGGGATGATTGCTCCCACACCCACCCAGCCAGCCTTTCCATCTACTTCATGTCCTTCACACATGTAATCAATTTGGGTAATAAAGAGATTCAGAGTTCACGATCTCCAGTACGGATTGGCATTATATGAGCGCTCTTCACACTTGCTACCTAGTTTCTAATTCAAATTAGGGGATTGCTGCGTAGGTCCAAAATTCAATTAACAGAGGGGTGTTCCACTTTATATCAATGAGTTAGATTTTTACAGGTGCACTGGTTGCCGTTGATCTTTTCCCACCTTGTAACTGTAAGTACATGAACATGCCTCCAAGCCTCCTCCCTCCCCCCCCCCCAAAAAAAGGCATATCGCGTGATTTTCTTCGATTCAAATATCAAAATAGACACAAAAATGTAGGCCTACATGTATATACAGCCCCCAAATTCCTACAATACACATCTGTGTTTAATCACATGAAATTATAAGTAACTCTATTTTTAATACCTGAGGTTGACATGACCTGAATAAACACCATTGTTTCTAGAAATGTATGTCTAATTCTCAATTGCAAAATACCAGCATTTTTTGAGAGGATCAAAAGGGGAATTGAAGTGCAGCAATGTAAAAGAGGACTCTATTCAGTCATTTCAGAATAATGGTTCAGGATTTATAGCTCTATCAAACCTCCCCTCCCTTGACTCCACCATAGACCTCTGTCTGACCCTGGACTTACTGCCAAGTTGACATCACAAGTCAGTAGTCCCTGTATACCCACAAACCCGTACCATGGATTACACTGTAGAGTCTATGGAAGACTTACGTTTCAAGTTACTGTACTCAGGAATACCAATCTAGAAAACAAAACAAAACAGAGAGGAAGAACAGTATAGCCCTTGGTCCCGGGGTTTCTGTGAAACTCTGACAAGAGCAAGAGAATACAGAAAGCAGTGAAATACATGTAATGCCAGGAAAAATACAAGAAGAATACTAGAAATTGTCCCTGAAGAAATATAATTATTAGCTATTAAAAGCAAAAATTTAGTGCCACCCATAGCATCTCTAGTACTTTTAGTAGGTCAACCACGCCTACAAAATGCTTGCATAATTTAGACTTGCATACATCATAAACTTTTTCTTCGCATTTATGGACCATTAAGAAGAAAGTGCGTCCACAGGCTGCGATCTCCATTTAAGAGTTCTCATTACCAGTAAATTATCCTTTCTTTATCGCCCTGATATAAATTCAGTAATTTTTTTACCATCTCAGAGCAGCTCATCTCATCTCTTTTTCCAGGATTTCAATACTATTAATTTGAACCCATTCATAAGAGCTGGGCCTGGGGTAGTCACATGTATTGATAGAGAAAGGCAACGTGCATCCGCCCCGGGTCCAACGCACACACCGGTGCTTGGATTCGGATGGAAAATGAGTTTCATCCATCGCTCCCGACAGAGAAAAAGTCTGTTCATACTAAAGGTAATTTATAAGATACTTGTATAAAGAAACGTAATTTAAAGAATAAAAATTAATATATCATATAAAGAAACGTTATATAAAGAAATGAATTTTGAAGAGGTCCAGATACATGACAGCTGACCAATCATCAGTGCACGCTCACAATGAGCCCCGCCTAATTATACAATGTTCATACGACTTAACATTCAAACTAGAGCGGGATGTTGATTCTTTATCGAGTTCTGGTTTTAAATGATGCTCAAACAGGCGTTTCATTATACAAAGTTTCGATATACGACAACTAGGGGATGATTTATTACTTATCGTATAGCTACATGTATAAAATTCCCGTACAGCTATACAATGATTATGTTACCCTGCATTTACCCTACCACGATTCACAGAGCACCAAAAAAAAAGTGAACAGGGCGGGGCTTAGCGTGACCGCGCACTCATGATTGGCGGACTGTCATGTCAAATGACCTCATCAAAACCAGTTTCTTTATACGTTTCTTTATATGTTTCTTTATACAATGCTATCTACTTTGTTCGCTCCTTTCGCTATGCGACGTTTCCTTATACGTTTCTGTATAGAGTTACATGTAAATTCCCTGTAACCTGAACAGGCAGGCTACTACGGTAGTCTGAACGCAAGGTGAGTTTCCTCCATCCCTCCTAGCTGACAGAGAAGAAAGGGTCATCTCCTGCTGAAGATGAACCGGTTTACCATCTGTTTGTCATGGACAATGCCTTGGTATAAACACCCTTATAAGGTACCCGCTTTGACAATTCAATGGATGGCAATGACAGCTAGCCAACAGGGAAAATGCAACAAAAAAGACTGGCTTTAATGCTACAAATCCTAGCTGCTAGTAGCAATTTTAGACTGCATTGTCTCCAGGCTTTAGTAGAAGTCACTCTATAGTCTACCGTATACAGAGTGAATTTATTTTCATTTCTCTACAGATAACATTACCGATAACAATGAAGGACAATAATAAACGTAATGATATAACAGAACATTAGCATTGAAATATCTTTGACATTGTTTTTTATTCTTGTAATGCAAAATTATTTGGTTACAGGAAATGAAACAAGGGAAACGCTCTCGGCGGTCTCGCCTGCATAACGCAATTCAATATGATAAACCAGAACGTCAATGACGTACATTGTAGTGCTCATCCGCATCTCGCAACAACAAATATCGTGGTAAACTTTTGAACTGGTCAAAAAATAAAAATGTGATGCCCTGGAAGGGACATAATTTCATTTCATTTGCATAAAGTACCATAAATAATCAATGGAGCAAAATCTCAAAATTCTGTGTAGAAGTTTAGTGTTCCAAATTTAGCTCTACCAGATAAGGCAAACCAAATCAAAATCGGTCAAGAAATGAGGGAGAAGAAGCAATTTTTGTTATTTTTGGAATAAATTTGCATAAATTACCATAATTAATTAATGGAGAACAATTTCAAAATTCTGTGTAGACCTTTAGTGTACCAAAGTTAGCTCTACGATATAAAGCAAACCAAATCAAAATCGGTCGAAATATGAAGGAGAAGAAGCATTTTTTGTGATTTTTAAATTATTTTTGGAATAAATTTGCATTATTATCATAATTAATCAATGGGAGTAAAATCTCAAAATTCTGTGTAGAAGTTTAGTGTTCCAAATTTAGCTCTACCAGATAAGGCAAACCAAATCAAAATCGGTCAAGAAATGAGGGAGAAGAAGCAATTTTTGTTATTTTTGGAAAAAATTTGCATAAATTACTATTATTAATTAATGGAGAACAATTTCAAAATTCGGTGTAGAAGTTTAGTGTACCAAAGTTAGCTCTACCAGATAAAGCAAACCAAATCAAAATCGGTCGAGAAATGAAGGAGAAGAAGCATTTTTTGTGATTTCAAATAAATTTGCATAAATTAGCATAGATAATGAATTTCACGATTCTGTGTACAAGTTTTAAATCCCCTTCCTAGCCCTATCATATGAAACAATCAGAATCAAAATCGGTTGAAAAATAACGAAGCATTTTGAAAATCTTGATGATGATGCCACAACATAGTCCAAGTCTGTTGACCTGAAATGACCTTTGACCTTGACTTTGTGATCTGAAATTCTACTCACATGATTGGGGATACTTGATTACCCTATAATCCAAGTTTCATTGACTAAGAACCTATACTTTAAAAATTATATCAAAAATTCAAAAACTTAACCTTAGGTTAAGTTTTCGATGATGATGCTACAACATAGTCCAAGTCTGTTGACCTGAAATGACCTTTGACCTTGACTTTGTGATCTGAAATTCTACTCACATGATTGGGGATACTTGATTACCCTATAATCCAAGTTTCATTGACTAAGAACCTATACTTTAAAAATTATATCAAAAATTCAAAAACTTAACCTTAGGTTAAGTTTTTGATGTTGACGCCGCCGCCGTCACCGGAAAAGCGGCGCCTATGTCTCGCTTTTTGCTACGCAGGCGAGACAAAAACGAACCTACAGTACTTTGTTAAAGATATAAGGGCAGGATTCAGAAGCAAGGTTTTAAATTAGGTTTATGATCAGGGTTAAAGGTCAGGTGACTTGGGTCATCTGAACCTTCATATTACAGTGTGTTGAAGCTGGGAATTGGAATTTAGTATGAGAAATTGACCATGGAGCAAATGTTGTTGGAGCATTTTACTTATTTATAATCTATGGAGCATAAAAATTACCCTCTATGATTCACAGTCAACATCCAACATCCATTTCACATTGTGTGTTGATTAAAAAAGGAAATAACTAATTAACCCTCATATTAATGACGATCTTCTGTCACACCTTTATGATTCTACAAGCTCCATTTAAACAGGAACAAAATTCAAAAATATGAATTGCAACTGAAAATAGAATTTAATTGTGTTTCGTGTTATACAAATATCCTGCTAATTATCCACCTTTCTTGTTGATTTTGCCACCATTTATAGGTTGCCATCAATAAACCGTGGGTGTCAACTAAAGCTCAAGTTCATCGATCTAAATCAATAGCTGCAGATGTAATTAATAAGCCGAGCCACTCATTATGGATGTCTAGCTAAGCATACGGTTACATGTCAACAGCTGCACAGTATCTCATGGTATCTTTCTTTCTCACCTATTCTACCATTTCTGGGTAAGCTGAAACTGTATACTGGCCAATCTTTCTAAATTTAAAAGAAGAGGTGTTATGAACTCGAATGGGCTTGAACATGAACAGCAGGATGGTTTCTACCTCTTCCTGCTGTTGAAGGGTAGCTAAGATATTCCGCAAATAACATCCCCTTTGCTTAAAAGCTTTTAAGAATTATTTGATAAACAGAATATTCAAATTAAAAATTGTTGTATGTTGTTGGAGTCATTTAAGAAAATGCTGAAATAATGGTATAGACATACCGGCATATCTTTCTTCATGCAACTCTGTTTTTCCCTTTTGGTTTTAATGAAGGTTTTTTTTTTTTAACTCCAAGTACATGAGCAGCGAGAGCCGATATTCCAACTTCTACAATACTAAGCGGGATCAATAATAAAAGAGAGGATGTAATGCTAAGGAATCGAACTTGGTGCTAACTTTTCAGTGCCTCCTAAAATGATTTGCCTATATAGCTATATTGTTTACAGTATAATACTCATTAACAATAGCCTAATTAAACAGGATAGGCCTTTCAACAATTCATCTGTTCGGAGACAGAAGGACATTAACTCATATACTTTAACACAGAGTTAACACCCTTCAGGCTCTAAACAGACCATATCTCTATGCACAATTGAATGCAGTTCTTCCAAATTTTTGACACAATCAAATTACAAATGCTCATTAGGGGCCTCCATGAGGTGCAAGCAGCAAGCATGTAGGCATACATATGTCCTCAATACACTTCTTCAACCATCCCACATATAGCCAGGCATCATGCCATACACCTACAAAGTATTTGTTAGTGCTCGCTCATTATAAGCTGATTATACACAGCCAGAGAGTCAATATCTGGGACTATTAGAGAGAGAGAAGAAATATCACTGTATAGATCTGCTAACACAATTCTCATTACCGGTATAGAGTTCAGGTGCATTGGGGAGCCTACTGGTGAAGGATAACAAACCCTAAACTAGAAATGCAATCGTGTCACAACGATGTGCGTGCAATGACGCCATGTTTCTACGTGTCAAACGAAGGAGCTACTCTCGGACTATCCAGAGAAATATGTAAGAAGTCTGTAGCTTCTGTGATAGTGGAGATAGTTAGGGCGAAAGAAAGGTCACCAAAACGGCCCGAAACGGAAAAAATGGTGCCTGGACGGTCACGCATGAGGGTTTCCGGAGAACGAAAAATTCAGTGACCTTGAAGGAATGCTAGAGACAACACCTACGAATTTTGTAGGGGAATTGGAGTAGAGGAAGGGATCTAGAAAGGGCTCGCAAGCACTGCGTGCAAAACCAACAGGACTTGGTGCATGATGAACATGTTACGACGCGTGCTTTGGCACGAACGGCCGCCCATACTAACACAACCGAATAACAGTCTTAAAAAATGACGTCATGGCCGAAACGTGTTATAATAGGGCGGAAACTCGGCGGAATTCGTATAGTGACCCTTGTTCAAATGCAATTTACTCACAATTTTCTGCGTGAACATATACCATACTTGGTATCATTCGAAAGGGCACTTCAGTGCAGTCAGTTTGAAACCATTGTCATCTGCGCAAAACGTACTGCACGCATCAAACGCGCTATTACGTAAAGCATAGTAAATTCATCATTTTTGGCGATAACTTGTCGAAGAGGGCATTACAATTTACTAAACTTAGCAGACAGTTGTCACGTATATGGATACATGTGTCTGCCAAGTTTCATTGATGTAGGTATAAAGATCGCCGGTTTAGAGCAAGTTGAAGTTATTTTGGAATTTTCTTGAAAATGGCGAATTTGGAGGGCAATTTTCTCAAATTTGGTCAGTGATAGGGTGTATAATTTTGTATATGGCTGGAAAGGGCATATCTTCAAGTATCTAAATCCAAAAAAGGGTACGGGTTTGCCAAGCCATTATGGAGATACGGCCACAGAGAGAAAGCCAATTCCTAGAACTTTAGAGGGCGCTATTTATGTTGTGCAAAGCCATTGGAGCGTGAAATTTGGCATGGCTATGTGCAATTATAAGATAAAGATACTGTGAGATTTAAATGCAAAACGGAATTTATATGAGAAAGTTATGGCAGTTTTAAATTATTTAGGGGTCCATTTTTCAAGAACTTGAGAGATTTTTGACGGAGTCGGTTTTAGATTTGAATTTCGAGTATGAAGATGGCATTTTGAAGGTCAAGTCATACGTCGCAGATGAAAGAACATCTCTTAGACTATCTAGAGGAATTTGTTAGAAGTTTGTAGGATCTAGGATATTGGAGATAGGAAGGAAGATATAAAGGCCTTAAAATGGACCAGAAACGGACAAAATGGCGCCTGGACGGTCATGCATGAGTGATTTCGAAAATCGAAAAAGTAGGTGACCTTGATGAGATGCTAGAGATGATGCCTACGAAATTTGAAAGGAAATGGATATGATGAAGGCACCTAACTGGGAATAACAAGCACTACGTGCAAAACGAATGTGATTTCCGGACGATAAGGAATATACTAAGGAGAATATTAATGGGGCAGAATGTGAACGAAAACAAGGCAATGACGAAGGTTCGTCATTGCAATGATTGATTCCAAGTCTAAGTGCATGTTCAATCAAACTGTATGGGTATCCGATAGGAGCAAAGCTTCAGGTAAATGTATTGGATAGCATACTAATGATCCTCAAATTCCTTGGCTTATCCATCTTGAAATTGGCATGAGGAAAGCGTCGCCCTACAGCATGCAGTGGGTAACATTTTAAGAATTCAGGAGCAAAGTAGTTTGTTCATGTATTATTAATGCCATATTTGACACTACACATTTTGCAATATGAAACTCTCCCAAGTGGCCATTTTCATGCCCCACAATTTTTGCAAATTGGAAAAATTGAAGCATTGAAACATGAAAATTACGCAAATCCGGAACACTTGCATTATTCACAATTTATTTTTTTAAACATTCTCCTCAGGAAAAACAATTCTGGTTTTACAGAGTAAAGAAGGGTTCAACTGAATACTGAAATCAAAATTCTGCTATAATTGAACCAATAAAGGGCCTGTATACGCAATATGAAAGGTATTTTTTGTGATTTTGTTTTCCCTCTCTTTCTCTCCATCTCTCTCTCTCTTTATCTCTCTCTCTCTCTCTCTCTCTCTCTCTCTTTGTATCTCTCTATCTCTCTCTTTTGTATTTAATTCCCCTAACATTAAAATAACCCATAATACCCCTTTCAATATATGCAACTGGGTGTAAATAACTGGCACACATCAAGGGCAAAAAACAAAACCCAGTTATAAAGAGGTTTGAAATGTATCTGTCAACAATTCGGCTCTGGATGCAGTTTTGTAAACAAAGTGACCTCCATGCAAACATATTCCATGATTTTTTTTAATGCAAACCTATCATTATTAAAATTCTGTTACAGATAAAGGTTGCATGCAGCTTCATATGAAAACAACATAATTCTATTTCTGTATTTGTATTGTTCTCCCACTGAAAGAGATCATAGCTCAATCTGCCAGTCAAGTGGAAACAAGTAAACAAATACCAAATCATACTTTTTTCACCACTAATAATATGTCAATTAACCTAAATTAAACAGTAACATGTAGACAAATTTATAGGTCTACAGTACACATACAATTGAACAAAGGACATTTTAATTCAAAAGTTGTGGAAGTGTCAGTATGCATACATCCATTTGAAATTGCAATTAAAAATCATATCAAAAAGTTGCAAAGAAAAATTGGTTATGTACTGTCCTATTAAGTTAAAGAGATATTTTCTATTGTGTTTCCTTACTCTCCTTTATAGTGCATTTAAAAAAATGCTGTTTAATGATACAATTTTTTTTTTTTTAAATTTAAATTGAGGGGAGGGGGAACACAACACTAGAAGTTCTTTGTTTATTGTAATCAATGTCAATTTAGATGCTTTTGGTACCATAACCCCTAAAATATAGAGTAACACGTATCAAATTTCAATGCATTAAGATGAAATGTTTAATAACAAAAACATCAACAAATCCAGATACACAATATACCAGATCATGGGCTGAGCCATGGCAAGTTTTTAGCCAACAAATACATTTCATTTCCTCATAATCAGGTATTGTCATCATAAAGAAACAAAAACAAAAACTATAGCAAAAAAAAATACAAATTCAGACTGAATGGGAAATATTTCTGTCTCATCGTGACGCACGAAAATTAGGCCTTTTCAATTAACAAAAGATGAACTGCTCCGATCGGACGAGAAAAATAATTATTAGAGTCATCCCAGTAATGATATGTGCAAGGTCACAAATTGCTCTAACATAATCCTACTATAACTGTAATTATTTCTTTTGTGGTCAAACAATCGGTCCTGAAATAGACTGTAATAACAACCAGAGGAAATTAATTCACTGTCCATTCTGGTTCGCAATCACCAATTGGAGGTTTATTGATTCAGTGGCCGAATTCAGTAGCCGAATTCATGGGAGCAATTCCTGCAAAAGAAAGGGTAGGATTTGCAGAAAACCTTGTAATTTGTATTAAAAGACACAAATAAGGCCATGTTTTATGTACATTAAGTGTAGTAGTTTTATCTCTAGTTTTTTAATCAATTTCTGGATATAGACATGGTGTAAACGCAATGATAGTAATAATAGGCACAAACAAAAATATATATAATGAAATTATAGAAAAGATTGATAAGTAATCAAACACAATGATAGCATCTGCAGAGTCAATTTTTTGCATTTTTATTGGAATCAACTTCAATAAATTTTTGATAACATACAGAAGGATTAAAGTGCATGTTGGCCTACATTTTTCAAATTTACTGCACGTGTAAAGCATGCTCATGTAGCAGACCTACAGAGCATTTTACTGGCCCAAAAATAATTGTTTGTGCATTCAATAGACCATCACTAAGGACTGTAAAAGCTGTACTCAGAAATTGATTGCTGGCTAATGAACAGTTAACAGTTAAGCCTCTTAGTGAAGCCAGTTGAATGCTTATTAGGTGATTGTTATAAAGCATGCATGCACGATTGGTGCTTTCAATTCTTGTTTTGTAAACCTGTGTGTCCTGACTAGATCTGGAGACAGGGACGTCCTGTTGTGAACCCTCCAAAACAGCTACATGTAAAAAGACGCTATTTTAGGCCTGTCCTCATCAGCTCAAGTTGGCCAAATAGCTTGCTATTTCTGATTCAGGAAATTAGCCTGAATTCACAAATCAGACAAATAGCAGGCTATTTTGCAAACAAGCCCAAGATATCTTGGGAAGATTTTCCCAGCAGAAAGACCGCTATTTGCGTCTTCACCAGCCAAATAGCCTGCTATTTCGAGATCGGGCTAATTTCCTGAATCAGAAATAGCGGGCTATTTGGCAAACTCGAGCTGATGAAAACAGGTCTTTTAAGACTCTCCTCTTGATGTATCGGTATTGTTTGCATCAGGTTTTGACAACAAACCTTCAAGTACGGTATATGTAGGCCTACATCTCCAATAGTCAAACACTCATTGGTTGTCTGTCTGGAGCTAGAAAGATGGTATCCTATATCATTTCACACAGAGCTAATGCTCTTTTGCCTCCAAACAGCCAAGGTGAGGGATGCACTTGATAATGATAATAAAACAATTAGCGATCAGAATTTTTGTTTCCCCCTCTCTCATCTTTCCCTGCTGTTTTCTGATTAATTTTCAATGATCAAAGTGACCCATGCTGTGTAGGAGCTTGAGTCATAAGACCACAGGGGGCCAACTTTTAAACAATGGTCTATTACTCTTTTCTATTAAAGTTGTTATATATGTACATTAATTGTCAAAATCTGTTCTTGCTATACACATTTAAAAAAATTACTTCATTTTCTATTACCGTATTTGCCGGCGTAAAGGCCGCACCCCCGCATAGGCCGCACCCCCAACTTTGCCATTTCGTAGAGAAAAAAAAAAAAAAAAAACGGACCAAAGAAAATAATTGTAATTTTCCCGTAGAACTCTATTTTTCCTACACACTAATACCAAAATTTTCAATCATTTTATAAATTTACAGGAAGTTTACCTAAAAAATGATCGTAATTTAGCAAATCTTCATCGATTTTTAGGCAGATTAGCACATTCATGGTACACTAGAGGGCGCTTCGCATGCATACAGAAACCTAAATGGCCAACCTATCGCAGGGTGGAAGCATGGTGGAAGGATTTTTTTTTTTTATAATGTTATCCGGTCTAACCCCTATCGTACCGTCAAATGGAGAAAATAAACAAGCTTTTGTATTGTTATTAGAGATCTACCGAGGTTAGTTTGTCGCTTTAATTAATTAGATAGTCTCAATTATAATTCAGAATTATCTTACTGAAAAGTTAACAACACCGATGATTGCGCGCTGTGCATCTCCGAAGGTGCGTTGGATTTGTTAGCAACTCTCAGCCCCGTAGCTCCCCACCACAGAGTGTGTGAGTAAGGTATGATTTTGGTTACATACCTTACTCACACACTCTGTGGTGGGGAGCTACGGGGCTGAGAGTTGCTAACAAATCCAACGCACCTTCGGAGATGCACAGCGCGCAATCATCGGTGTTCTTAAGGACATTTTTACATTTTTACAACTTTACAAGTACGAGTTTCTGGTCAGTTTTCTTCTTATTTCTTTGGTTGCACAACGATTAAAAAGATAACTTCTTCAAATTTGCTGCTGACGTGGTTCAGAAAAGATCTTGTTCGATGTGTTTTCAAGTCAATTTTGTTAATATATTTTGTTGTATGAAGTTGCCTACAAATAATGGACGTGCTGTTTTGACTTGCAATTTTTACTCTTTCGGCGTAAAGGCCGCACCCTGACTTTTTGATATTTTCTCTTCCAAAAATACTGCGGCCTTTACGCCGGCAAATACGGTAGACTGGATATGAACACTGTACACTTACACTTCAGGGCCCCGTATTACAAAGAGTTGATATCAATGATCAATCGCGACTTATATGCGATTTATATCAATCGCAACTACATTGTATGTACATAAGATATAGGAGACTGCAAACTTGCGATTGATTGAACTATTTGAAAGACAGGGCCAAGTATGATTTTTTTTAAAGGTCTCAAAACACCATGTAAATACTGTTCGAAGAGAGATAGAAAATGTATTTGTTCCTTCAAAATTTATACCAATCAACCTGACATGGCTCCCATAAACATTTTATCCCTGAAAATCATTCTTCATTTATTTTAATCTAAAACAGAAGATAGGATAACAAGAGTTGTTTACAAAATACATCTCTCATTCCAAAAATAGCCTGTTTGTTCAGTGCCATTCATGCACCTCCTACACAATCTACATGAGAAATGATCTTGCAAGTGATCTCTGCTTTCCAAGCGATCTGATAATAATATATTGCTTGGACCATGGAGATGTTTGCCTGGACCATGGACAATCTTGGTGGCCTAATAAGCGCAGAGGCTGTGTGTGTATGGCTGACAGCTGATCTGAAGAGGCCAAGAAATGTTTGGAGATGATTCTTTGTTTACCTCTTGATGACTGACCAAGTATCAAATGGGTTTACTCTTCATCGCAAGTTTGCTCTGCTGGTTAATGTTTACCTCGGCCCATGGCACATAAACTTGAAGAGTGTGTGGCTCATAATATGTGTGCTGTTTGAGAAAACACAGTATGCATCTCATTTATCCAATTAAGGCTCATCAGGGAGTCCATGATGTGCAGAGCATTCACAGAAGAAGAGATTGAAACAAAATTTGATGCGATAAAGAAGTGTTGTATAAAGAATCTCTGTAGCTAATGTGGTTCCACACAGGATGATTGTATTATGAAAAGGAACCGAATATATAGAAACTAGCTTTAGGTATTAAGCTTACATCATGGGCGTTGCTCAAGGTATAAAAATAATAGATATACTGTACATGTAACCATGGTTACATAAGCACATAATCATGATAAGCCCCACCCAGTATTATGGTTTTAGTTTCATACAATCTTCATGAATATAGGCAATGAACCCCACTTCTTTATCAGGTTGTTGTTCGAAATGATGCTCAATAATCTGTTCGTATGACTGTGAGCAGGTCTAATGAGAATTTCTCAATCATTAAATTAGGAATTGGAGAGCCGTGTATAATTACTGTAGATGTTGCCAACGGAAAATCGCATGGGTTAATTGTCTGCTCTGTATCAAATATATAGCTGAATTGAATCATCATTGAGCCTAGTATAGTAAACGTCTACTTACAGTTACACACAATATTTCATTTGAATACACACAGCATTTCATTTTAATACAATGTTCAGACGACAACAATCAACTATTGCATCACTACAATGTATGCAGTTATATACATGTAAATGTACATTGTAGCTACATAAGAAGTTTAGCTAGTCTGAATTCGGGTCTGGAAACAAAGCAGGCATCTCATTTATCTCCGCCCCTCCAGGAATCATAGAGAACTAAGATGGATGTCAGGGGGAAGTGAGGCATGACCTTGTTTGGGTTGGCATCATTCATCAACCCTTTATTGACTTGAACTTGAGGATTCATCATTTAGGGGCTATGATTACACACAGGGCAAACAATGTTATGACCATGATGTTTGTTCTTTCAAGATTTATTGTCGTTTTAAGATATAATTACATGATTAACATAAGATGCACAATGACAACACTGGGATCTCTCTTTATTCTGCCCTATGCAATTCACATATGCAGGTTCAGAGCTGTACACAAAGCAGCCTGCATAACATTTGTCTTTCACATCATACTAGTTTTTCTCTTTGATTTCTCCTAGTCGATTACTAGGAGAAGGGCATTATTAACAAAGTTTGAGGTAGAAGTAGACGCTCTTTTTGAGAGACGAAGAAAAATGAACAAAACAAGATGTGTTAGCCAATTGAAAAATAAAACAAAAAGCTTGGTCTAATTGGCTAAATTGATTTTGCAAGCTCATGTATAATAATAATTTTCTCTACCTTCATTGCAGGAAAGGGGGGGGGGGTTCGATTTAAGAAAATTACAGAAACGGAATGCTGCCTGGCTCATGCGAAGTACAAAGAGAGGCCCCACAAAGGAACGAAAATCTTTCACATTATCATCCCATATTAGTAACCCTAAATTAGCCACATATCGAGCCAATCTGTGAAAAAATTTAAAAGAAGCTAATTTCAACAGATTTGGGTAGGTATGGGTATGGACAACTACCAAAAAAAAGGAAGGAGGGATGGGGGTTGGGGAGAATTTTTTATTAGAGGTCAAAGGTCAATGAACCCTGCCTAAATCACTAAAAATTGTATTTCAGCAACAAAATATGGTATATAGATGATCTTGGTGTCAAAATGCAGATGATTACGAAAGAAGATGACATAGGATAACTACTGACCCTTAGAATAAAATCTTGACCTCCGAAAATGAGGTCAAAGGTCAAAAAACTATTTTATCTCTAAAATGTAATATTTATATCAGTAAAATTACCCTATCATATAAAAATGAGCACGAACAATTCAAAGAGGCTAATTTCAACTTATTGTGGTAGATATGGGGGTATGGAGGTTATTATTTATTCAAAGGGCAGAGGGGAAGGGGTCAATTTCCTTTCTCAGGGTCAAAGGTCATTGACCTTGCACTAAAACACTATACATTGTTTCTCAGCAACAAAATAAGGTATATAGATGATCTTGGTGTCAAAATGCGCAGGATTACAAAAGAAGATGACATAGAATAACTACTGACCCTTAGAATAAAATCCTGACCTCCAGAAATGAGGTCAAAGGTAAACAAATATACGTTTTATCACTAAAATGCCCTATTGGTACTAGGAAGATGACGATATTATGTAAAAATGAGCACAAACAAATCGAAGAGGCTAATTTCAACTTCATGTGGCGGGAATGGGGGTTATTATTTATTCCAAAAAGAGAGGAGGAGGGGGAAATTTCCTTTCTGAGGATCAAAGGTCATTGACCCTGCACTAAAACACTAGAAATTGTATTTCAGCAACAGCATGTTTGACATAGGCCTCGTCCTCGATGATCTTGGTGTCAAAATGCACAGAATTATACTGGGAGATAAACAAAATATGAAATGGATTCTTCACCACCAAAATAAGAGGTAAAGGTCAAAATGAGCAGGGGGGGGGGTTAAAGTTCATTAGTGTCAATTAGTTTGTGTATGTAAAGTATATGTCCATTTATAATCAACCATTTGCCGATACTACTCACAACTTAGAACTTACAGTAACTATTGGCAACACGATACAATTAATAGTACTCAGTCTGTTTCCTCTTCATCGCTACCAATAACTTCTTCTGCATCTATGCTTTCTGTTCCATTGGAGCAATGTCCACAGCCCACTCCACATGCAGATACACATGACATGTCAGCTTTTATGCTGTATTTCATGTTTTGACACTGCCTCTCCCCTTCTTTGCAGTTGCAACATTCCTTTAAGAAGTTTGTCTGGCCCGATACCAACAGACAGCATCTTTCGTCTGAGTTTTCTGTTGGAATCTAACTCCCATCCTTTTTCTTTGGATCAAGAAAAGAGGTGTCAAGATGCTTCCATACCACATTTTGAAGATGGTCACGATGGGGAATGTTGAGCTGTTGCATCTTCCGTTGAATTCTTTTGCCCTTTGTTGCTTGCTTCTTGAACTTCCTAGACAAGACTTTTCTAGGGGAGTATCCCAGAGCCATAATTATGCGATCTGCATTACTTTTAACCCAGCTGTTCGAATTGTGGAGTCTGTTAAAAGCGTTTGTATAGAGCACATTTGGTATGTCCATGAATACATGAAACAGTGTCGTTTCCAGACCAGCCATACTTGAAGATAGAGGAACTCTTCTTTGTCTATGCTACAGATGTCGTAAAGACCATCAAAGCCTGCTTGGAAATACAAACGAGTACAGTGGATAGGCCTATGATAGCAGAGCAATATCAAAATATTGGTGTTCTGGGCGACAACAACAACTGGCCGGGGAATTCACACTTCCGACCATGTCTATTGCAGACCTCACAATCAGCGTGTCACCATCATATTTTGCTTGGCGTACAGTGATATTGTGGCTTGCCATCCCTGCAGATATCATTGTGAATAAGGCTCATTTTCCAGTAAAACCTCTCTGTCACATGATATAGTCTGGTGTGACGCTCATGTCCGAAGAAACCTTCTTCCCAACCAGGCGCCGCATATGTTCACGATCTTTCGTTGACGATTCTTCCCCGTAGCCATCAAACACTACAGTAGCATCCTTGAATTTGTTTTGAACATATACCCGACATATGTCTCAACTAAAGTCTTGGTGGTTGCACCACTGGAACAGTTTACCTGATAAAGTAACCACCCTCTATTAACAACATGCATCTTGCTGTTTCTGTCTAAGTCAAGTTTTGTAGCTGTTTCATCGAGCATATTGCCAGATTCATGCTTTTTTGGTTTCATCACCATGTGATCCATTGTGAAGAGAAATGTTTGGACGGGGGTCAGCTCCTTTTGACAGAAAAGGTTTCGGCATCTACGATAGACTATCATAGGAGTGTTGCTTCCATTTTCGTTCCAATCGCTCTAATAATGAAGAGTTGTTGATACGTCTACATTGCCTTATTAGATTCTCATATCCCTTTTTGTGCAACCTCTGAAGCTTTCCTGATTTTGAAAAGTCCTCATTACATATTTCACATATATACCCATCTCGGTAATTTTGTTATTTTACAGTAGTGATCCAAAGTTAAGTCTCGACTGTTCAAATGAATTTTTTTAATACTATTCTCGTGTAAATAAATTGGACAGCCAGTCAGCTCTGTCGTTTTTTTAATATTCTATGTCCTACATACCCTCAGGCATTCAATAATTCTATGCAATGCCACTGGTTCTTAATTAGAGTCGACATCACTTTCTCTGTTGTATACAAGACTCTCTGCAAGGTACACCAAACTCCTCTCCTTAGTAATAGTAACCCATCTTCAAGTTGTGGTATGGAAGCATCTTGACACCACTATTCTTGATCCCAAAAGAAAAGGATGGGAGTTAGATTCCAACAGAAAACTCAGACGAAAGATGCTGTCTGTTGGTATCGCGCCATACAACCTTCTTAAAGGAATGTTGCAACTGCAAAGAAGGGGGAGAGGCAGTGTCAAAACATGAAATACAGCATAAAAGCTGGCATGTCATGTGTATCTGCATGTGGAGTGGGCTGTGGACATTGCTCTAATGGAACAGAAAGCATAGATGCAGAAGAAGTTATTGGTAGCGATGAAGAGGAAACAGACTGAGTACTATTAATTTTTATCGTGTTGCCAATAGTTACTGTACGTTCTAGGTTGTGAGTAGTATCTGCAAATTGTACATATACTTTGCATACACAAACTAATAGACTCTACTGAACTTTAACCCCACCCCCCTTCCGTATTTTGGTAGTGAATAATCCATTTCATATTTTGTTTATCTCCCAGTATAATTCTGTGCATTTTGACACCAAGATCATCGAGGACGAGGCCTATGTCAAACATGCTGTTGCTGAAATACAATTTCTAGTGTTTTAGTACAGGGTCAATGACCTTTAACCCTCAGAAAGGACATTTCCCCACGCCCTCTCTTCTTGGAATACACAATAACCCCCATTCCCGCCACATTAAATTGAAATTAGCTTCTTCGATTTGTTTGTGCTCATTTATATATAATATTGTCATTTTCCTATTACCAATAGGGCAGTTTAGGGATAAAACGTATCTTTTTAACCTTTGACCTCATTTTTGGAGGTCAGGATTTTATTCTAAGGGTCAGTAGTTATTCTATGTCATCTTCTTTCGTCCATATGTGCATTTTGACACCAATATCATTTATATACCTTATTTTGTTGCTGAGATACAATGTATAGTGTTTTAGTGCAAGGTCAATGACCTTTGACCCTGAGAAAGGAAATTGACCCCTTCCCCTCTGCTCTTTGAATAAATAATAACCTCCATACCCCAATATCTGTCACAATAAGTTGAAATTAGCCTCTTTGAACTGTTTGTGCTCATTTTATATGATATGGTAATTTTACTGTTATAAATATGACATTTTAGAGATAAAATAGTTTTTTGACCTTTGACCTCATTTTACGAGGTCAATATTTTATTCTAAGGGTCAGTAGTTATTCTTTGTCATCTTCTTTCGTAATCCTGTGCATTTTGACACCAAGATCATCTATATACCATATTTTAATGCTGAAATACGATTTGTAGTGATTTAGGCAGAGGTCATTGACCTTTGACCTCTCATAAAAAATTCTCCCCAACCCCTATCACTCCTTCCTTTTTTTTGGTAGTTGTCCATACCCATACCTACCCAAAACAGTTGAAATTAGCTTCTTTTAAATTTTTTCACAGATGAACCTTAAGTTAGGGATACTATATCTCCATCTCCCTTGAACCTCGACGGGTTGGCATTAATCATCCTTCCTCCACCATTGGTATTCAAGTCATGATTCTCTCTCCATGGGACTGCATGCATTCGGACAGGCAGGGGTAGAGCGGAAGGATACACAATACCTACTATCAAAATTCACTGACCCCCATTCACAAACATCCCAGTGCATATGAAATGAGGGATTGAGGGGGAGGGGGGGGGGGGGCAGCGGAGTTCTGCCGCGGCGTGATGTATTACCTCTGAAGTGGCATGGCCAACAATTTATGAAGTATTATGCAAATTCCGAAGGGGCTTGAAAAATATGAGCACCCAGGTCATGGAGGAACTGTGGAGGGTGGGAAAGGGCAAGTGTGGCTGTGGTTTTCAACTAGATTGCATGATGAAAAATGCAGTTCTTACAATTCAGATACAAAATAGACCCCACTCACACTAAAAAGAAGATACTCCTAACAGCATGCCTTGAATGATTTCTGATAGCATTTTTAACTTTGCAGAATGAGTCAAGTGTGCTTTCAAGGAATATTGTGCAAAGGGACTACCTTCTGAAAGTGGTCTAGATGAACACTCCTTCTTGAATGTTTCCTAGTGCAGTTGTGTCCTAAGGCTCCTGTGAACTCAGCGCACTTTAAAAAGATCCCTCCTGTACTTACTTTCCTGAGTGTGAATGGGGGCATACAGTCACCTGTTTTTCTCCCATGAATCATCTTCTTGTGCCATCCCTGCATAAATACACATCTCTCCATATTGTAAACAGAATATTTGGCACAAATAGTCAGATATTCTATTTCCCTCAGTAATAGTTCCTTCATTTATAGACCACGTTTTAATTCTGATCTATTTTGATGATTTACACTCAAGACAGAATCGAGTTATGTTTTTTCAGAGCCTAACAATTTGCAAATAATACAGGTAAAAGTTGTTACACTTCTATGAAAAAGTTGTTAAACTTGAACTACATATGTAATTCCCATCAATACCAAATAATGATTTTGAAGCATTTACCTTTTGTGGTGGATTCTAATCAACAGGAACCCAACTGACCCAAAAGAGAAGTGGAAACGAGTCAACTTGCTGGCATCTTTGGAGGCATATGTATTGAGTTAGGGTGAAAGTTTGGACAAACAATGACCTTTACTCAACAAATCAAACATCCAAATCAAAGCCACATTTGTGGTTCTGCAGCTCAGAGAACTTGGGGCTATTTTTCTGGACGACTTCTTTCTACCACAGTTTGCTATTCTTTGAGCAGACCTCATTGTCGCTAAAAAATGGTCTCTTGGCAATGTAACATAATATAAATCATATTCATATTTCTTTTTAATCTGACATCTGATCAAACAGATAACTCATCCCTATTAAAGAGGGCAAACTTTAAATTCTTCTTTAAATGAAGCAAACTGATAACAACTGAAAAGTCTCTCTGGTACAAAAACATTATCAGTCCTTATCGCACTGCAACAAATCTGCTAAATTATAAACAGGACTGCAAAATGAAATTAAAACGTTATGTCGGTTAGCATTTTGTTTGTGTATTTATTTATTTATTTTTTTTGTTGTTGTTGATTTTTTGTTGTTTGTTTTCTATCTTCAATTTGTTTTTTATGTTGATAACGCTCATTTTTCAAAAGGACAGTAGGGTATCGAAATCATCTTCATGATACATCATATGTACATCTCTGGAGGTGCTTCCCAACACCCAACGACATGTGTAGTTTGTTGACATAAACATGATGAAGCCATATGCAACCGGGGTGTGAAGAGCAGACTAAACAAACCTCTGTTGACCCTGGACATGCACTTTCATCCAGCCTTTGTTCATTGTAGGGAACAGCCTCTGAGGGAGGCACCAGAGGTCACCCAGGGGTCAAAGTTCACTGCCATGGACCAATCAGGGCAGATGTTCTCCAGCAGGATTCTCTATTTGTTTTTAGATGTCATAACACTAAACATGTGATAGAGATCTCAATTGGGGCTGTGTCTTTGAAATTGAAAAAAACAAACACAGAGAACAAACGCACATTCAGCTCTGGCATTGCACCAAAGAACAAGTCCAGATGCTATTTCCATGCCTTCCAAAAGTACAATTTTTCAAAGTGAAAATGAAAGAAGTTTATATATTTAGCACTTTCTTTCAAAGTTTATAAAAGCTGTTGCAAATTGTATGCATTTGAATATTTGAAGAGATATTTCACTTTGGTTTTGTTTTCCTTACTGTCCACACTACTCTGAATTGATTTTTGCCTCATGAATGCATTAAGCTATAGGGCCATAACCGTTTAATGGTCCCTTAAATTTGAAACACAGTTAATTGTAAGTTATCTCAATTAAATAGCTATCATATTATATCAACTTAAGACCTATGAATGGCACTTCCCATGCATACACCCACCAGCATAATTGTATCCATTCATATTAGCTTTCAACGAATGGTCAAACATGGCCATGTTACATAACTTGTCTAAAACACAGGGTCAGAAATTGATTATGTGTCAGGACTGCTTTTAGTTTTTAGGCCAAATTGCAGTTGTATCATACACGGCAACCTACGTTTCAAAGGAGAGGCGAGGGCAATTCAATTAACATAACACCATATGGGTGGGAAGATTTATGGGGGGGGCTTGTCATCCTAACATCCAGTATATATTCTTTTTCTCCACTTCTTATTTGACGGTCATACAAGTTCAAACAAACTGAGGAGGGTTAGATCGAGACATTGTAAATTAAAGCAGCATAGGATTCAGAGTTCAGACAGAGGATATAATCAAATTTTGACGGACCATCAAAAAGGAAATCGTTTCAACCGCCAATAGGAAAAGGAGGAAGTTTTTCGCAAAGCAATAAAGGCTATGTTGTGCATTGCATGATGATCCATGATCAAAAAGATATGATACAATCAAGCTGTCAGATTTCATTCAGACGCTAGCTCTCAATGTGTCCTCATGCCCTCTCCCTCTTTAGCTACGTGTATTTTGCTGTCTTGAAGTAGAAAAGCAATGAAAATAATCCTTCATGATCACTATTTACTTATCTAGTGAGGTGAAAATTATTCCCATTACATCAAAAGAGACAAGGATTTCATTAGCAGATAGACAAGGCTAAGACTGTTATGCCCGTAGATGAGAAAAGAGCAACCATTACGATCATTTTCAGTCATTGGCTTGCATTGTGAAGCATACAATCTCAGCACAATGTGTTAAGATGTAACCCTTTTTTTACTCTGACCAGCAGACAGCATTATCATTATTGCAAGCACAAACCCAGTCTCCTTGCCAGTGTATTGAACCCTGCATTGGTCTAATCATAAGTCCATGGTCTAATAACCCAGAATCTTGTTAGAACAGTCCGGTGGCCACAAAGCTGACGGAATGGGATTAACCCATAGAAGGCTACTTGAGGTTTAAACAGAGGAAAGGATTTACTGTGGATTTAGAGGAAGCATTTACTCAAGTTCAGGGGAAGTTCCATGCCCTTTCAGACATACGTGGCCGGCCGCTAAACCTATAAGCGCAGGCAGGAGAATGCAAGCTGGTCAAATAATAGAAATGTTTGATACCTTGTGGAGAGGAGGGTAAAGGAACTTCTCAAGCAGGAACATTTCATCTGTTAACCCATTAGCAACTAGAAATTTTGTAAAAATTGCCTATTACTCACTGGAAGAATTTGCAATATTTCTCTCTTTTTGACATTTTTCTGAAGAATATGAAACCTGCGCTATTTTTCGATGCTGAATCCTACTGTAGACATCGTAAGGATTACGCACGCATAACATTATAACGGTAGACCCTAGAACGGATACTATATAGCGCGTTGAAAACGGACGAAAACGGACGGGCGGTTTCGGGCGGTTCAGTGAGTAAAAGGAGGGGCGGTTTCGGGCGGTTTAGTTGCTATTGGGTTAAGAACTAGAAGGGCATTATCTAAATCATGTACATGTAGAACTTAGATAGATTAGCATCTTTCTAGCTTTTAGAAGACCATTTCACAAATAGCACCATTTACATGTCAGTTAGAAAGAAACTGAACTGAATGAAACTCTGAATTAAAAATGCCTTTTGAATCCAAAGTTGAAATGTCTGTGTTAATCAGCTTCAGGTTTTCTAAGGTTCTTGTCATCAGGGCACCAAATTATCTAGTACTGGAGAAAAGTGATATACATTATCGCATGTCATATCTCTGTTTTACCCTATAATAACTCTCCCACACATCGCCTAAACAACTTTCTTAGTACTCGGTATCTTTTTAGCGAGGGATGAGAAGAGAGATACACCCTGGAATAAATCTCAAGTTCCATGGTATCAGTGACAGATGTATGCTGATTAATACAGGTTCTTTTCACATGATGAACATGAGATGCTTTAAAAGGATTCCTTTCTTATCACAAATGACTAACATGAGATTCTTTGAAAGAACACCTTTCTTGACAATATGTTCCTTTGACTGCAGAGATGACATGTGAACTGATTCGCCTACCCTGTACAAACATCATCAAGCCATATATACATTTGTAAAAGTATACAACAATAGAAACAAGCTCCTTATGAAAATACACAATGAGAGAAACAAGTCTTTGATGAAAACAGTAAAAACATATTTTTGTAGTCAGCAAGTATGTGACTTTGAATGATGATTTACAGATGGCAACTATCTTGAATGTTCTTTTTTGGGAGGGGTGCTACAAGGTTTCAAAAATGATTTCTCTCCTCCTTTGATGGGTTAATTGGTATTGTCTAATAACGTCAGAGCTTATCTACAAAGCGGGTCTAGGAGCAAGGGTAGAGGATATCCCCAAAGACATCACTCATCAGCAGAAATGCACCCTCACAACCAGGTCAGTGTTATCCATCCTCATTGACTCAACCCCTGGCTTCCTAACCTGGATAACTTGAGGCCAGCACTGATGGAAGCCCACTCAGTGCATGCAGAGGTCAAACCCAAGTTGAAGGCATGAATGAACCCCTGTCAGAAATGATGCAGCGCAGGGGAGTCTGAACTGAACTAAGTGTAGACTACTAGTTTTCGCAGGCATTTTGTTGTAGTGCGTGCCAATAGCAAAGCTGATTTGGGCTACACTCCACACACAGTAATTTGTAATAAGTGGTACCGTAAATCTCCGTGTATAAGGCGCACTTTTTTGGCGCCGAAAAAATTTGAAAATCGGGGGTGCGTCTTATACACAGATACAGAAAAAAAATTTTTTTTTTTTTTTTTTTTTTTTTTCCCTTCCCGATTTCGATTTATGGCGCTATGCCTGGCAATGTCTCCCAGCTCAGTAATCAGTGTGTTGACTCACCACTCGGAAACTACAACAACACTCAAATTTGTCTGTCATCTTGGTTTGAAAGTAATCTTTCTAATAGATCTCAAAATGTAGTTTTTAATAATTCCTCAATTTTTTTTTCTATAACAAATGGTGTACCACAAGGTTCTATCCTAGGTACTCTATTGTCAGAAATTTAGAGGATTCTATTCATATCATGCATGACTATTGATGTTTGGCATAGAACACAGTGCTTCTGCTAGCTGATGTGATGAGGCTGGTGTGGGACACTTGGTATCATGAAGCCTTAAGAGTCTGGACCTGTTTTTAATTTACATTAATGATCTTACACACATTCTTCTACAACGACATTGTTACTATTATTTGGTGGGTTTTCGGCAACAAAACAATAACAACAACAAAACAACAAAAAACGATTTTTTTTTTTTTTTTTTTTTTTTTTTTTTTTTTTTTTTTTTTTGCCCCCAAAATAGGGGTGCGCCTTATACACAGGTGCGCCTTTGAACGGAGATTTACGGTAAGTAAAGAAAGATGGGAGTGCAGACTGGCCCAATTTTTATGATTAGAATCCAAAATGGTTAAATTTACATCAAACTTGTTCTGAAACTGGTATTTCTCTGGTAAGGTAATTGAAACTCAAAGCAGATGCACATGTTTAGTCATACAACACTTTTCAAATCAGTATTTAACAAACAATATAAAGCAAATACAAGCTGCTGGGCATTAAATCCCCTGGTTTGGACAAAATATCCATACAAACGTAATGCAATGAATACATTACATGTATTTAC
Source organism: Strongylocentrotus droebachiensis (assembly GCA_035222895.1). Classification (NCBI taxonomy): domain Eukaryota; kingdom Metazoa; phylum Echinodermata; class Echinoidea; order Camarodonta; family Strongylocentrotidae; genus Strongylocentrotus; species Strongylocentrotus droebachiensis. The sequence continues at coordinate 113,060 of JAVYIG010003022.1, forward strand.
AACATTTGCAAAAATACATATTTTATTCAGTTTCCAAAAAAACATTGGCTCTCAGAGTCTCAGTGAAGTCGATCAAGATCCCTTGGAGACAAGCCTACTAAGATCAAGAGACCATAATTCACTCATCTAAACCCAAAAGTCATTCTCCTATTGGAGACATCGTAATTTTACCCCAATCAAGATGCCGACCCGCATACCGCATTTTGGCTCTGAACCAATACAGACCAGACTAATCCCGCAAAAAAAACCTTCTTCAAATACAGCAACATATTGCCAATATTTATCAATCAATTCCATATTCCTCCCCCCTAAATCCGGTCGGGAAAAATTACCGGCCCATCTACTTAACCGAATTGAAAATATTTCGGGAGTACTCAAGCATGCCCGGCAATGAGCGCAATACGAGTACGCAATGACTGACGGAACGGCCCGGCTCGGCTTATGTAGGCTACATAAGGGCATGTGTAAATGAGCTTGTGTGTACACATGCACATGGACTAGATTCGCATGGAATGAATTAACCTCTGATTGGAGGTTCTAGTGCGTGTGAGGCACAGGCATACGGTTATCAAATTAATTTGCAGACGAAAGTAAGCCATTTCTTCGGCTTGATTAAATCGGGGAGTTTGCGTTCGCCGGCGACTGGATACCCCAATGCTCGACACGGAGAGTAATTATCTCTACAACGGTTCCTTGAGAAGCAGTATCTAGACAGAGAGGAGATGGGAGGTTTAATACAGGGGACCCTGGACACCAATGGCCATTACCTGTATCTCTTTCGGAAAGGGAAAATACAATCAAAGCTACCACAATTACATTGCCCTCAAGTTCAGGGTCGTAAATGCACGTTTGTAATTTGATTACCAATATCTGTCATTCAATCATTTGTTTAATTAAAATAATACGAAAACTAGTAAGAACAAAACTTTCAAAAATGCTAGTGGGTACAGTGTATTTTCGGTTCCAATAAGTTTACTGTCCATATCCAATATTCATTAAATTATATTTTATTATTAACATCATATGTATATTTATATATTGCTCTGAAGTCATTTAATTGTAGTCTTGAATCAGATACAAAATACATCAGAATAACAAAATTATATGCATATAGATGCATTCAACATCTTGGTTAATTAATATCATCTAAATGCTTAAAGGATGGCAACAAAAATATCTTTGAGGAACCAACACCATAGATGAATTTAGTTTGCAGATGCATCCTACCAAGTTATGTTCGCCCCATGACAACCATAATGGCCATAAATTAGAGATTCACACCTTGGATATAAATCATGCTACAATTTGTACAAATCAAAATGAGCATTAGCAAACATCAAAAGCATTACGCCTCGTAAAAATATAAATAGCGAACAAGTCAAAAACCATGTTTGTCGCATTTGGCGAACAGTACCCCAAAGACATAGCAAGGCACCCCTCGCATTATACAGGGCCCAGGCATCTGCTAAAGCCATGCTCATTACTGAGAATGGCAGGAATTTTCTGCAGCCCTGACTCTTGAAATCAATCTACCAAATTTGTCGGCTACAATGACGAGATTTACAGCTTCCCTCCCGTTGGAGACGTCCATGCATCTGTGTATGGTGTGGGGACTGGGCTGGGGGCGGGGGGCTGGGGCTGGGGGAGGGGGTGGGGGAGGGGGCAATACTGTTTCAACTATCCTTCTATCTTCCTCCACTACTTGGTTTCAGGGTTTATTTCCTGTAGATGTACAATTGTAGGCACCACAGTGTCTGTAATTTGTTTTTATCAACAGTATTTGTAACCATGGAGAAAGTGTGTCTTTTCTGCTAAATGCAATTTCAGTTACGAAAGAAAAGCCATTAAAGTAGTCATAAAAATGAAATAATTACCATCATTTGAAAAAAGATATAGCAAAACAACTACTGGTACAACCCACGCAGCATATACATTATACATGTACTGTAAGAGAGTGTTGAAAGAAGCATTTTTATAAGCTCCATTGAAAAATAAGCCTGAACCCGCTGTGTCCACGAAGATTAGATGATAAATTCTAAATATAAGCCTAAATTACCTAAAAATGTCAGGCCTTTAGCACGTCCAATGCACTAATGCATCCTTTTTCAGGATAAAGTGGTAGATAATTTGCGGAAGAGCATGACTCTACAAGCACGTAATGTACATGTACAAGATGTACATGTATACTTCATCGAATCTGCTGGTATGAAATTACGCTTCACGTTTCAAAGGACATCAAGTTCCAACAAAGGACTGTCATTCTCTTCATATTTTGAAACAATTTCCTTTTATCTATTCTTGACATAAGATTCACTGGTGTACTCTTTAATATGATACTTCACAATGCAAGCGAACAGGAATGTACATTTTGAAAATGTATAAATTACCATCCTTTACTGCAGTGCTTAATCACACACAGATGCTATCCAAACTGCTGTACATTTCTTGAAGTGTCCTATCATTATGATATAACAACATAATAGATTTCTTTCTATTTTAAAATTTACAAGCCCATTTTTATCAATAGATGTAAATTTGAACTGTCCTTCTCTCGCTCTCTACCACTTGATAAAAAACAAGTCTTAGTTGCCAACAGCAACCACACACTCTCTCTCTCTCTCTCTCTCTCTCTCTAAGGCTAATACTTGCAGATTAGTGCCCCCCCCCCCCCCCCTCCCCCCTAGCAATTTACATCCAATTGTTTCTTGATCCCTTCGAACAGTCATGCAATCAGGGGCACTTCCCATTGTATTATAATCTCATTACACAAGCTTTGACCCCCCTGCCCCGGGCCACAACCTATCTGACCCCCTTTACAATATTTAAACTGAGAATTATATTATGCCAACCAACCAAGAATAGCCAACAACAGGATACTCAATTAATTAGTCAAGACTGCACTAATGAAGATGAGATAATAAGACAGCTCTATCTCTGCAGAATGCATACAAGAGGCCAGCCATAAGCTGTCAAAAATAGTTCAACCTGGGGTGCATGTTATTATCATTGGCGTATAGAAGAATATTACATGTAGAAAAGCAAGAGCAGTCGTAAGATAATTATTCATAGAGCAATAATTGCATAATACACCTCTTTCAAACTACAATTCTACAAACAGAAAACTTGGAGTGTAGATTACATAACTGGTTAATGTACATGTCTTCTTCAAGGGATAATCACCAAACCAATTATAAGTTTCAAGGGGTCAGTGAAAGTGTCATCTCATTAAAGATGCTTCTTCATTTCAATGTGTTGGGGCCTGCATAGATCACATATTATCCATCTGCGCTATTATAAAGTGAGTAGGTTTGATTTATAATCATCTTCTTAACCCAGGGTAGCCTCATCAGTGTTGATTTTTGTCTTCCTGGGGGTCCTGCAATTATTATTAGTAGCAGTAGTAGTACCTTGGTATTGCCAGGTACCAACTGGTTCGAGAAAGTTGTTGATGAAACACCTTGTCTAAGGATGTAAGCACCTGGCAAGGCTGGAACCAGGAGCTACACAACTCATGAACACAATTCACAGATTTATATGTTTACAATATTTTTTTTTCTCTCTCTCTCTCTCTCTCTCTACAAGTCTAACAAAAATGAACATTATTTTCATGAAACCCATGGATGCAAAGCCTTACTTCTCACGCACACAATATACAATGTAAGTACATGTATGATTAAAGCATGCAAGCTCGACTCAAGCCGTGTTGCCAACTCACTCAGCATTTCATATCTCGCCCCGAGTACTGATTGATCTTATTTGTAGTGCATTGTTAGTATAACAGTATCACCATTGTTGGTGCTAAGTGGATTAAAGCTTTGAGCTGTTGGGAAAACATGCTCCCCAATAATAAAAAAATACACCGCAAAAATGGGGGGTTTACAAAGGGAAGCTGGTAAAATTCTGCCAGAAAATTAGCATTATTTTCTCTTCTCCCCCCCCCCCCCCCTCTCTCTCTCTCTCTCTCTCTCTCTCTCTTTCTCTCTCTGTCTCTCTCTCTCTCTTCCTCCTTGCCTCTCTATGAAAAAAATATTTCAATGATTAATAATCCATATCTTACTAATTTTCAAATCAATTAATTAATTTTGGTCTATTCAGCACAACTCAAAATCTAATTTGATTCCATAATCAATTTGCAGTACAATGACCTTTTTTCTGTAGATAATACAATTCATCTAATTGCTACATGAATTGTTTATGAATCCAATTCTATCAACTGAATAGACTATGATGAAAAAAAGAGAAATAAATATCTTTCTATGCAATAAGTGGTGACTCATTTTCCATCAACTCCACAAACTGCTTACTTTCAATATCAGGTAAATTCATAATGCAGCTTTTCTAAATTAGTCTGTGCACGCACAGTTGTGGATACTGGATGTCCTACCGCAAATATAAAGCACGTTTTCCAAATTGCTGTTAATCTGACTGTTCGGGATTCCCTTTGTCTTAGTCATCACCGCCGTGTATGCCTGTATATTTTTTCAATCAACATTTAATATCCTGGATATGACTGTATTAAGTTCCAACTGCATGGTATATACAACGCGGATTAGTTGAAATATCAGCTATATTTAGTGCATTCATTGCTGGCATCGAAGTTCATGAATAGTTCAGGCGAAAGCTAATATTCATCACCATCACTGCTGACGCAGGCTTGCGTGCATCAAGGATATTACATAAGTCCATTAGCTTATAACAAGCTGATCTGACCTGCTATTTTTAGTTTATAAGGATTAATTGGCTGACCCATGAAACGATTATGAAACATGTTATATGATCTGATTGTGAGGCATTCAAAATATTTATGTCATTCTAATTTAGGCCGATTTATATTTTCCATATCATAGCTCTGTGCGGTTGGTGTTGCTTACTTTTTAGGCACGACATTAAATTGAAATTCATGATGATCACCTGAATGATATTATGCTCATACATGTACATACAACATGTAAATCTTCTGTTTTGGAACCAGATGGGCGTCAACTCGTATCGAGTACTTTAATATAGAGCTACATGTAACCCTCACTATGATGAACAGACCAAATAATCATGGGACTCATAGAAAAGTTCAATAATTGCATTTTTAGGTCAAAGCAAAAAATAGTCCGTATCTTTTGTTCTGCAGATTCTCTATTGGTTTGCTGAGCAGACAAAAATGCCATGCTTTTAAAGAAAAGCCTCCACATGTACATGTATGCCCATTCATAAAACCAGCAACGGCCTATACGCAATTGAAGACGAGGAAACTTTCTTTGTACATTTTTCAAGAATAGTTCCTCTTTAAAACCAAGCACCTACATGTAAATAGAATAAAAAAATGTCATAAATAAGGTGTAGGACTAATGTACATGTCCCACATACTGTATTGTGTGTGCCTATATTTAACTACTCCAGATTGTATTGTATTCATATGAGCCTATCGACTCCCCCAGTGCCTACCTCTTGTATTGGTGGCAGCATCGGCCAGCCGCTGGAATGCATCCAAGAACGCTGACAGGACTGTGATGGTGGCCCTAAACACACAAACAAGGAAAGAGAAACATAAAAATAAAGAGATTGGATGATTAATGATAAGATGACATCAGAGTCAAAGCATCTGACAGCAGGCTATCTGTACTGTCAATAGGACTGTCCTCATCAGCTCAAGATTGCCAAGTAGCCCGCTACTTCAACTATCTCGATCACAAATTATCCAGCTAATTTGCGTCTTCATCAGCCTGAAGTTGCAATTAGCGGGATATTTGGTCGAGATAATCATCCCAAAATATCTTGGGCTAGTTTGCAAAATATCCCGCTATTATTTTGTCTGGTGCCTCTTCACCAGCCCGAAGACTCGCACTAGTGCGAAAGCTGAGCAAAATATCTCTAGCTACATGTACTTTCCCGAGCTGATGAATACGTCATTTGTAACTTCAGAATTATTTCCCAAAATCAGAAATAGCAGGCTAGTTGGCAATCCCGAGCTGATGAGGACAGGCCTTCTGTCTCAATTTATAACCAGAAGAACTATCTATTATCTCACTTTGCTGTATGATGTATGAACCTTTACACAGGCCTCTTTGCAGATAAATATACAGGGATGTCCATAGTTTCAGTTGCGTTTTAACTTTCAAAGCAAATCTCTTATACATAGGATCTCTTGTCTTCACTTCAAGTTTTAAGAGCATAAAATATGAGGTTAATAAAGTGATAAGGTATACTGTAAGTACTTTTTTTCATATTTTGTCACTTAGGTGATTGAGCAAGTATGATGAATACATGTACTATAGGTCACATCAGTGGCGGATCCAGGGGGGGGGCCCGGCCCCCCCCCCCCCCCCCCCCCCCCTTGAGAAAAAAAAATCATGTAAAATCACGCGATTTTTACCTTTTTGGGGGTTTGGCCCCCCCCCCCCCCCTGGCGCTCAAGGGGGGGGGGTGCAAATTTAAAAAAATTTGAGGACCCCCCAAAAAAAAAAAATGTGCTCACTACCCCCCCCCCCCCCCCCCACCACTGAGCGACTTTTCGGCTGGCTGAGTCGTTGCGAGATTCGGCCGGCGCGATTTTCAAATTTTCGGGAGCAAAAAAAAAAAATAAAGTTGGGCCCCCTCCCCTAAGAAATCCTGGATCCGCGCCTGGGTCACATATCACTTTTGTGACTAGAAAAAATGTTGAGCTTTATTCCTATTGTTTCTTCCAAGTTCCAACATTATCTCACACTTTTAAGTTTTGAGATAGAGCTTGGAAGAAAAAAAGTGTCAGGTTGATTTATAAAATCATGAAAATACACATTATATTGACCATTCAATAAGTTTTCAGGTCATAATTATTCTGTTTCTGTATTCTTAGTGTCATTTCTAATAGTACTTGTAAGCTAGCATTCCCTGTCACAAATAAAATGTGGCAGACATACATGTAACCAATAAATTGAACTGCACATAATTTCCTCCGACTGGATTTACTCTTTGTTTCACACAGAGCCATGGGGTAGACAGTAAGCAATTAAATTAAGTTTCATTAGCCCAACCCCTCGTGGCTACGCACAGCTTGTTACTGTTGCCGGTAAGAGGGGCAAAACGATACAACGCTCAGCAATGGGACGGCAGTCAGTCAATGGCAAGCCGGTAACTTTTCAATATCATGGGTTAAAACGAGACTTGAACCGTAAAGAAAAGGGGTACTACACTCTCCTCTCGGCTATGTCTAATTATTAAACCCCCCTCGACATCCCCTAGAGTACGTATTTAGATACATGGATAGGAAATGAATCTAAGCCCAAAATGTCATCATAACTGCCTTGATATACGACCGCTTTTATTTCCCTCTTATACCGCCATAAATCATGAAAGATTGTTCACTAAGAGATGACTCATCTTTTTGTATGAATTGTGGATACGAAAGGCCGAGCAAGCTGTATGATTATGACAGAGAATTAGTGAAGCGGGCTAAATGTAAGCAATCTGCCCTGCCAGTGACAAAATTGGCCGAGCGTGCATTCTGCTTCCGTGACAGTAATCACTCCAAGGATCGTCTCGTAAATGTTTGCTTTCGTTCCGTGTTTGCCGAAGAATCCCGCCTAATTCATGTTTTGTTTCCGACTAATGAAAGATTCATGCCGCATGTCATCTATGTGAATCTTTCTCTTGACACAAAAATTTGATGTGTCTCATCTCCTTCAATTTTCAGTGATTCTTTTGTAGCATCCAAGCGTAACAGACAAACATATTTTAAATCTTTTGTTCTGGAGAAAAAACATGAATCACAATTTCAAATAATAAACAACGTTCATAAATCTTCATCGTATAATCTTATGAAAACTAAGTACTGTAACCTCCATTCTAAATCAGACATGGAAATGATTGGTCATTGCAATAAAATGAATATCAACTGAAAAACAGGACCATATGTCACTCTATTTCTTCTTTTCATTCCCAAACTAACAAACAGGAAATCATATCACTGCATTTCAGACACACATAGCAAGCAGAGGCGATTAAAAAAGACTCCCTTTTGTTTCTGCACAGCGCATGTGTTAGGAAGGTGCTAATATCAACAAATGCCGCACATGTTACTAGACAGCTGTAAATTACCAATTGGTCAACATCTGTTTAGCTAATGTGTGCTGTTCATGTGTTCAACGCACATGTAGCCCTTCACACTTACGTTAAAGGTGACTGGAAGGCCTACATGCATAATGTATGCAAGTATTGACAAAGACCACGACACACAGACTACTCCAGATGAAAATTTGCATGTAAATGTACTATTATCTGAATATTGAACTTTACTTGACTTTAACCAGTAAGATAAAAGTTTGAAAATCACACAAGAAATAGCTAGGGGTATGCACAGTGAAATTCACACAAAAAAGGGTGTGTAACAAAGGAAAGTTGGGAAATTTCAGAAATATACCAGAAATCAACAAGAAGTATTTTGGGGGAGGGCAATATTGTAAACAAGGAGGAATGTGTAATTTATAAGGCAGTGATGAGCTTCTGGAAATGAAACCTTTTGCAGTACTAATACGCTGAAGCTCATATTTCAGGGCACTGTACACAAACAGCCTCCTGCAGTTTGACTTTTGATGAGTGAGAGTTTATTGAGAGCCAAAAGGGTATTAACTTTGTGTTAAAATGTTCGGAGTTAACACCCTTCTGGCTCCAAACAGACGGAATGCCCTTTTAAGTTTATACATGGACAATAAATTTCCAATGTTGCTGTGTTATTAGAGTCACGTGTGATATGAGAAGTATTGAATGGGGAAGTTAAAACATACCTGAGTTGTGTGTGAAGCTTGCCTGCCTTACTGGAGAAATCATCCCAAAGAGGTGAATGTGACTGTTAAAAAAGAGAAAAAATTATTAAAAAAAAGATATAGCCGATTTAGCATCAAAGATACACTGTATGACACAACCCTCGTTATACATTCGTTTGAAAATACATGACAGCACAGAGGTTAGATTAGTAGTCTTGAAACCAGAAGATCCCAAGTTCAAATCTAAATCAGTGAGGGGGTAAAGTAGTTTTTAGGCCTTATCTACATGTACATGTACAGTACATGTTCGCATGACGCAACAAAATCCCCTAAGCACAATCAATTTTGGTGTTAAATTATACAGAAATATGACACGCACTACCCTTACATGTACATTGTATGTGTCATTCTATAATGCCACAAGCAACAATTGGTTTCCCAGGAACTTTCTAGCAATCATTTTGCAAGTGCTTGCTACTGTACATTAGCATGCTGAAGGTAAAACAAAATGCCAAGCACAGAATTGTTACTATCAAAGTATGTAACATGTACATGAACTCAAAGAAACAAAGTCCATATCTACTAAAGATCATCTTCTTCATGTAGACATCTGCCTGGACCGTGAAATCCTTTTTCATAACGAGCATCCAACATTCTCAACTATCAATCGTAAGGTCAACTGCAATGTTGCTCTTTCATTATCAAAATTAGCAGGAAAATTCCAACCATGGGTTACAAATTTCTAAACATATGAGTCCCGTTTTCTTTACAAAGTCCATACAAATTTGTACATCATATCAAAATTAATTTGCCTCCTCATCCACAAAACTTAGAAGATGGACAGACTCTTACATGTAGTACTGTAGCATGAATAAAGAATTTCTAAATTTGACATGAAATAACAAGAAATAAAACAAAACGTTTTTTAATTACAGTCACATTGCATACACATCTACTGTACACCTGTACATGTACATTTATATCAAGGTTCAAATACACTGATGTATTCTTCAGGAGCTTCAATATAAATTTGATATTTTCCTCATTCTTTTTTTAATTTGTTATGTTGAATAACAGAAGAAGTCCATCATCAAACAAAACTATTAGTTCATGATGTTTACATCCTAGATGGGGGGATTCAGAATGGGGCTTTCATTAGCCATCTTGTGGCTAATGAAAGATTATTCTAATAATTAGAATAATACAAGATGATCTTCTGAAACTACTGAAAGTAATTTGAAATATAAGTAGTGGGTTTGAATTGACATCCTTAGGAAGTAGAAACTCCCATAAACTACTTACATGTACATGTAGCTTGTTTGGATTTAAGGTACATGCATAATGTTTAAAAAATAAATGGGAAAATAATGCATGTTGTATCTCTAGAATTATATTTTCACATTTCCTGGTACTTTGGAAAAGTATGAAAGTACCATAAAAATGCACAGAATTGTACAGGTTGTATACAATGTAGATTTTAAAAAGTACATGTATCTTAGATTTGTAGAAATGAGTAAAACCGTAACTACACTGTACATGTACCTGTACATTACATTACATGCAAATATATGTTCACTACTACAAAATGTAGCACTTTTTGGTTTCCTGAGTTTCCTCCCCATCCTCTAAACGAAGACATGAAATCCATGACTCATGCTCGATTTCACTTTAATTACGGCAAAACTGCAGCAAAAGCACGTTTCGGGAGGTAACCTTGTCACACAATCGTGATCATATTCAGCCCTAAACAGTGAAGCCGCGCTCTAGCCCCGTACTCCATTAGCTGGTGGGATGGGAGAGGACGGCTTACCCCCTCAAACTAAAAATGTCCCATCCCGGTGTTTTATGATGTCCCGCCATCACATACATGTAGGTAGCAATTAACATTTTATGCATCTCAGGGATGCGCTCCTACTCATCGATAGCATGAGTCCACAGACGGTATGGTCTTCGGATGGGGCTCTGTCGGGGGGCGCATCGTGATGTCACTGAGATGGCTCAAGCGCTATCGAGGGCCTGCTCACATAGTCTACATTTCATACTGATATGAAATAAATATGCATCTCTATGCTATTGACAACACTCATTTTACATTACAAAAATGCAATAAAACTCTGGGGGGTTTTCCCCTGATGGTAAAACAAATTTGGTATTATATTGAAGTTGAATTCCATAAAGACTGTACAGTCAAAGTAGACTCTGATGAACTGCATTCTTTGTTGCTTGACCTAGATTTCTCTTCCCTAATACCAGAAAATTACAAATTTGTAAGCATTTCTATTTCCACAAGAAACAAAGCAACTTATGATAGGTAAAGTCTGTGTTCAAGTTTACCTGGAAGAGAACTAAAAATATACTCTATCTGAACAGAAAACTGACAAGTATGGTTATTTTCAAACAAATACAATAGGACAAATGTAATCATTTCCCCTTCACAAATGAATGCTAGTCTGCTCCATATGAATCCTTTTAAAGTGGAATGTTTCAATGTAATGAAACTTCATGTTCTGTGGGACACAAAGTGCCGGTACAAATTGAAATGTTGAGGCTGTGGCAGGTATTTCCATGATTAGGTTTCCACCACATTTCCTCAGCTCAAAAGTAATTTGCATAGCATTCAAGACTACATGGCGACGAGTACATGGGGACGATGGCCCATTAAATGTCCATTGCTAGGCAACCGGGCCACAAGTGTGAACCTTGCTCGGGAGACAAGACAGCGTGTACTTGACAGAGTAATAAGAGAGTGGAACACTAATTGGAAAATACACTGGAAGCTTCAACAATGCATGACACGTGGGCACATGACGCTGGTGGCTCGACATCAAGCGCTCTTTTTTTTATGGCGGCAAAAACGTAAAGGCTCGTTCAGATATGGCGCGGCAAAACACCGCAAAAAAGCGGCTGCGGTTTTTTAACATGTAAAATGAATGGCAACAGAGCGCAACAAAGGACTAGCATGTATCCACTGAGCTCTGTGCCATAAGATTCAGAAACGTGAAGCGTATTACATTATCAGTCATCATAAAAAATGTCACTGTTTTGCAAAACCATAACTGAACGAGCCTTAATTAATAAAGACACTAAGTGCCTACAGTCCTTCAGAAGGCCAAAATGTTGATTGCATTTTTATAGGAAACATAAGAGCTATTATTACAAAATAAAGTTAATGGAAAGTTCAATGAAAGCTTCAACAGTGCATGGCAGTGGGCACATGCATGACACTGGTGGCACCCTTTTTTAATGGACGCAAAAATATAAGATAGCAAGTGCCAAGGGGACTGTAGAAGGCCAACATGTACATGTAGATTGCATTTTTATGAGTAAAATAAGAGCATTTATATTTTTTAATTAAGCTACTGGAAAATTGATTGAAGCTTTAACAATGCATGACACTTGGGCACACGCGCATCATATTTTGATGAAAGCACAAGGAAAGACTTGCATATGAACTGTACATGTACAATGTACATGTAGGTAGTACGCCTACGTTGGTTTTTATATGTCAAATAAGAGCAATTATTACAAAAATCAAGTTAATGGAAAATCGATTCAAAGCTTTAACAATGCATGGCACATACGGTAGGCATATGACGCTGGTACAGCTTGAAAAGCACCTTAACTATTTTTCAACGGACGTGAAAGGAGAGATGTAATAACCATATTGCAATAAACCAAAAGCAAAGAGAGTAAGCCCCTTCTTACTTGCATACAAATATAAGTTGCTTTTTCAAGGATCAAATAGGAGCAATTATTTCACAAAATCAAGTTGAATCAATTTGAATTGCTAAATATTATGATCCGACTTGCTGAACTGCTTGAGATGATTATGAGCCTCCCAGGCCTCACTACGATCATCCAAAACCCCTGGAGCAGAACATCATTTTCCATTCCAAATGAGGGAGATAAGAAGCCGTCACCTGGGATGGTTATCAGGGGAGCAATTTGAGCCCCATTATAAAGCAGCCATTAATGCAAATGATCACCATTTCCATTGCTTTGACACAAGGGAGAGATGAGGACTGATTTCAATTGAGAGCTCGGACTCAAAGAATGGGTTGAGTTCTGGGAAGAGGTGAACAATCATTTGTGAGCGTAATCATTGTATTACAGTGTATGCAAGAGTGGAAGGACATCAGATAAAAGATATTCCCTGATAAGCATGGCTCTTCATATGCCTTGATATTCTGAATATGGGATGTAACAGCATAAAAATTGGGACAGGTTTTTATGCCACGTGTTCCTGTAGTCCTGTATACATGTACATATTTCTTTGTACAGTGCTTGTAACTTTACCAAGACTAAGCCAAATTTCTTATCATTTTGATGACTCCAGAACCTTGCAGTAGGCACCAATACTTATATATGCTACAATGTAGATGATCAACCTTTTCTGATCCTTTCCACAACATTTCTTTCACAATGCAATCGCATGACCAGGACTCAACTTTATCTTTAATAGATGCTTGCGTACAATCAAAGAGTTATCCTTGGTACAATGTGTATGTTGGGTAATATTATCCCAGGGTTAAAAGTTGAATTTAATGTACTGGATTTTAAAAAAGTTTTCAGGTTTGATAGTTATATCATGCAGATTACATTTATTTATTAAACCAGATGACAGAAATCTCTTGAATCTACTTGATGGGACATCACCGGCCGCTGGCCCTGTGCTGTGTCTTTAATTAAAGAAATGTATGTCTTCCTTCTGAGTTCATGACTAACATGTACAAGTAAGCCTCTATGGACATGTACATGTCAATCCTTCTTTCAATAAAATTCAGACTTTTTAGACTTGGTAATGGATGTTCAAAACATTAAAAAGAAAAGTAAATTTCTGAATTATTTTTAAAATGTATATTACATCTGATCAGAAAATCAAGAAGACCGTCAATTGAAGGAGGTAGATTATCTTGAAGAAGAAGAAGTATAAAATACTAGGAAAAAAAATGTTTTGCTCCAGGATTTTTCATGTAAAGTGAACATTGTACCGGATGACAAGAAGTCAAAGGTAAAAATAAACAAATACTTCCAAGTTGAAATGGACTCTCTTTTGTGGAATCCAGACTATGGGTTGTACAGAAGCAGGGTAGCTTACTATTTGATCAGCTGAAATGTATTGAAGCGGGATGACAGTGAGGATCGTATGGGAAAGCCTTTGAGGCAACATCATACAGTAGTATTCAGTCAAGCAGTTTGTTTGAGTTCCTATTTTTGTTAGTATCCAATGGGGTACTTTCAAGTACACCTACAGTACATGTACTTTCATTTTGCATACATACTGTACAGGTACAGTAGAACATTTACCGTATTCAGCAAAAATCTAAATTTGATATTTTTCTGTTTTTACAATCAGTTTAGTGAAGGACAGTGTTTGTCAAATTGAATCTACAGTTTTTGAGGGGGGATGGGAATACATACTGTACATATATACACTGAACATGTACATGTACATGTACAAAATGGAAGGGAGTTTACAGGCAGCACCTACACATACATGTACAATGTACATGTACTGGGGGGTGTTTCACAAAGATTCTAAGTCAAACTTAACTCTAAGTTGGACTTAAATATTATGGAGAGCCATTTGAAGCCTTGTAATGAAATATATCCAAAAGCAAAAATTCAAGTATTTTAGACTTTTCATAAATTCCACATCAAGAACATGAAATCTCCCATGATAATAGAAAATATGAATGATTTGAATCAACATTTTATGCCTTTTAAAATAACTTTTACTAAATATTTCCAATGATGCTAACGGCTTTCCATAGTTTTTAAGTCCAACTTAGAGATAAGTTTAACTTAGGATCTTTGTGAAACACCCCCCAGGTGTAAAGTTAAAGCACTCATAATGATACAATGTACAGTAAGTACACAAGATTAAACCTGTACATGTATGTTCTCGTTATGGAACTGAAACTGTTTCTTCTCTATCTCTCTCTCATAATCATATGATTTCTCAATGTATTCATTTTGTAGCTTAATTTATTCATGATTTCATTTCAGTCCAACTAATCAATATTTTCACACCGAACACTGTAAAAAGAGAGTAAAATAATATTACCTGTCTATAATTAAGATCTTTAAAAATCTATATCAAATGGGAAAAGGATCAAATAATATTAACACACCCTGCCAAATGTCCCACTCAATGACTGGATGCCCTCCATATCATTATGTCAAGCATGCACACACCAATAATTAGTAAGCACATACGTAACTACATGTAGTATGTACACATGCAGTGAGGTACATTAGTAGCACACGGATATTTGAAATATGAATATTTCATTGTCCACAGACGGTACCACAAATCAATAAAGGCTTCCCACAGCACTGCATTCATGATGACGTGCATCATATCTCGGTGTGCAATAAAAAAGAATCACTAATCTCCTTGACATTTTGTCTGACTGCCGGTATATCAAGGTGTGCTTTGGCATCCATAGACTTAATTACACACAACCCATAAATTAAGAAGCGGACATCCACTTTGCACATTAAGAGATTGATGCCTAATGAGAATGAGTACATACATGTATACTGCACATGTACATAGATGTAAGGTTGCCTGGGAAAATTCACTCTTAGTCTTATTTAAAGATGAAGTTGAGACTTGAGTTCTGGTCATGCGATTGCATTGTGAAAGAAACGGTGTGGAATCGACCAGAAAAGGTTGATCATCTAGTACATGTAAGTATTTGTGTGAATTGCAAGGTTCTGGAATCATCAAAATGATAAGAAATTTGGCCAAGTCTTGGTAAAGTTACAAACACCGTACACAGAAACATGTATATGGGACTACACGACCATGAGGCGTAAATATCTGTCCCGATTTTTACGATGTTACATAACATATTTAGAATATGAAGGCCTTTGAAGAGCCATGCTTTTCAGGGAACATGTTTTATGTGATGTTCTTCCACACTTGCATAATAACACTGATAAGATAACGCTCACAAATTATTTTTCACCTCATCCCAGACCTCAACCTTCTCTTAAATACGATTGACATTTTTAGGAAATCAAAGTCAATTAGCGTAATTTTTAAAATCAACAATGCAGAAAAATACAGACTATCTTGACAAGAAGACTTCTTCTAGCTAAGTTTGCATATTTAGGCATACTAGATAAATAATGTACACGTACAATGTAGAACACCATTTCAATTTTCAATTTTCAATCAAATCAATTTCATTTCAATAAAATATTGTACTACAGTATGGTGTACAATGTGAACATTTTCAACACATTTCCAATTTAAATTTAGTAATTCAGTGTGATCATAAATAATTTCACTATCAAATCTATCAAAATTACTGCCATATGCCTTTATTGCAACTTCAGTCTTGTGGACAAATGTAAAAAGAAAAGCAAAAAAGGTAGGCTCCACGATGTATTCTGTGTACATGTATCTGCTCATATTAGATGGTCAGAGCTATAGCTATGCTTCAATTGGCAATTTAAGCCCACGCTGTGTGACCTCCCAGTGAACTCAGCTTTTAATAGAAAGGTGCATATTGCTCATGAGTCCATTAACAATTATTCCCTGGGTTGAAATCAATTCCAATGAAGAGAAATATGGCCAGCCTTTTTTTTTTTTGCTTCACGTCACATGTGTCTTCATTATGCTCTTGAAACAAAGGTGTGAAACTGTTCACTTCGTCTATTGAGAACTAGAAGGGCATTGACTTAACATGTACAGTATGTGGGAAAGGATACGGATTAAAGTCCTTATGGAAATCAGCATTCAAGATTTGTTTAAGGTAATGTCTATCCTGACTTCACACTGATTTGAATACCGGTAAAGGTAGAATTTTTGCACTCAAAATCAAAACACAATTTTATGTCAATTGCTACCCCACTACTACAATGTTATACATTGTATACTGTACTCTCCCAATTAAATAATATTTCTACCAATACCATAAATATACAACATTCAATTCACTGAAAGCATGTTTTTAAATCCTTCTGAAGGAATATATTATCATCAACAATCAAGAAGACACATCTTTTATGATGTGACTGTGTACAAATTATTCTGATAATTATCTTCATTGCCAATTTATACAGTTATCTTCACATCTCCACCAATCAAAATTTATTTTAAATCATTACATTAACCTTTAATCACAGCATTCTTACTGCATTAAATACACACATTGTATGTACAACTCTGAAACCACTCCATTTTTGTGGTAATTCAAATTCAAAACTGACATGCATTCAGGATCCAGTCAATGATTATCTTTCTGTTGTTCAGTTGTGGACGCAGAGTCCAAAGGTCACCTAAAGTGAAATAACAGAAAATATGACTAACACATGTATACTGTCTGCTTTATCTTATTTGAACGAGCACATGCTTACTCAAGTGGATAAACATATTAAACAAGCACTTTATACACTGTAGACCCAATATAAGCCTACAGCAGGCGTCCAATGCACGATATGCCATGATAAGAATGACACATTAAAATGAATGTTTATTTCTTTTTTTAAATGTACATGTGTACAATTTCTACGGCAGAAAGGAGGGATCAATATTTGTTTAATACATGCATGTAACACATTTGACATTTTGTTTTCTACCGTACTTACAAGTATTAAACTAAAGTATTTTGAACCCCCATAAATTCTCACAGGACATACTGTAGGTTCACTGTCTTTCTAAAAAAAAACTCATTAACCCTTCTAGGAATTATAAAGGTAAACCATACTAAGTAAAAGCTACTTAACACAGGCTGGATAATAAAGAGCAGACAATGATATCCTGAGCTAGCTGTTTTCCTCTACTTTTCAAAACCCACTCAAGTGGAAAGACAAAGTACCTGTGTGGGTTTTTTTAACAGCCTAAACTGTATTGTTCACCTGAGTATTAATTCCTTTGTTGGTGCACATGTATTCAAAAGATGTCCTCACTGCACCCACCCAGCTGTTTTCTAAATTGATTCGCTAGTCCAATGAACAGAGGACGAGTGTAATGTGATGGTAGTAATAAATTATGATTCATGAAATGTAAAGAAACTGCCTGAAAGCCTCAAACCCTTTATAAACCACATTAATGTAATGAGACAGCGACTTCACATCAACACAATTCAAACATGTTGTTATACTTCGATTTGATTAATCCCTCAATCACCTTCTAAAAAGGCATTCTTTCCAGAGAGGCAATGAAATATAAATCATATCACAATTCACAATAGACCTCTATAATTCAAAGTGAACGTGGCTACATTTAATCCATGTCATAATCAAAACTGTATGATTAAAACTGATTAAGACTTTCATTTTGGAATCTCAGCTCACTGGTATTCAACTTCAACTTTTAAGATCACACCCATTTTTTTGTCTTCAGATTCTCAAAATTGAGTCAAATTCAATAACAACACGATCTGATAAATTTTAGAATTATTTATAAAAAGGAATAGGATCTGCATAGGGTAGTCTCGTTTCCTACAAATTTACAGGTCAACTTTAGTCTTTCCATCAGAGACTTCTAGTTTTAACACTTGCCATTACTTATCTGTTTTTTTTTTTTGTTCTGTTTCATTTGGAGTTACATAATTTCAATATAGAATCTAGATCTAGAATCTAGATCCTCTAAACTAATAATATTCTTCATTTATGTTTTGGACCAACTTAATTCTCTCGAATCTACTCACCTTCATATCATTAATCACACTCTGGAATAAGCCTCCAAGGACACTGCAATCCCTTTCACTCCCTTCCATTGTCACAATATTTTCCTGCTTGTTTTAGAAATAACTTAAATATCCACACCAAAACTCCACGAGGTTGGGGAGACTTGGAGAGCTCGAGAGGAAGTCCCAGATCTTTTGTTTGTGCTGTTCCAATTTACTCGCTACTCCTGAGACTAGACCGCTGGGCTCTCGGTGTCCCTTTGCGCTACCGCACCGGCCGCGGCGTCGGCTGCAGCTGCAACGAAGTCCGCTACCCGTTCCTCGAGAGAGATTACAAGTTCAAACGATACTCCACTGTTTTGCAAAATGAGCTGCCGACTGAGTTTTCACAATCATGAAGTGTTTGTGATATTCATCGCCAAAAATTCACATGAATTTCCTCGAAAATCCGACATTGACGTGGTAATTTGGGAGAGTCCGCAACACCATGAACGTCGAAAACGCGAGTGCCATTTACGGAACGTACGAGCGCATGGATAGTGCGCCCGCGCCGCGGATAATGCACGCGCGTTCGCGGATACAAACCCACATTATTAATGTTTTTCTATTTTTCAATACTTTATTTATGTTTGTAATTCCGACTTTAATTCCGTTTATTGATGATTTTAAGGGCTCAGCTGAAATCCAAGAAGAATTTAGAATATTTTACATCAAAGAAGAAGGAAGAAAAAAATCGTTTAACATTTCAAAAAGAGGAGCCCATCGATCACTTTTTATAGCTATTTTATATTCAATACTAAGTAAATAAATGTTGTTGTTGTCGTGCGTTTACCTTGTAGTTGCTTTATTTTAGTTTTGATCCATAAAGACTCAAAGAAAAACAAATCAGAATGTATCATCTAGGATATGGTCAAAATAATTGAGCCGCATCGGTCACTTTCAGTGTCATAGAGCTCAGTTTAAAAAAAAACGAAAAGGTAATGGAGGAAGAAGATGATGAAATCTCTATATCCAATTTTGGGTGCAAAATTAACAGATCCTAAAGAATTATAAGCGAACTTTAGGCCAAAGCAATCAAGCTGAGAGAAAATGTATGAATTTTATATGCTCCTAAAATAATATTCCCTCTATTGTTTACCCTGGATTGGGGAAGCATAATCCTTTAGGAACAATAAGTTCTCTTCATTTTCTTCCAATATTTTTAACTTTTGCGGGTTTTTTGTGCCCCCTCAGCACCCCCTGAGATGCTCCACTGCTTCCAGAACCACGCATGAATGTGATCTTCTATAATGCATGGCTAGCAACAAATTAAAAAAAAAACACGAATATGCAAACAACTTACAGTCTATCAAAGAAATTACTAGGATTTTAAAAATTAGTTTGTATATATACGACCCATTGCCCGAAGTTTACCAAAAAGAAACAAAGGGAACAGTGTTCAACAGTACACTAAATGCATGTGCTAACAAAATCTCAAGTTAAATAGAAACCTTCACCCTGATATTAAGTTTGTTTAAAACAATCAGAACAAAAACCGATCAAAAATAAGAAAGTTATGAAATGGTATTGTTGGGAAGGAGAATGCTTCTTTGTGATTCCTGGAAGAAAGAAAAAACGAAAAAAAATCATGCCCTACGACTGTTAGTATACCAACTGCAATTTGTTAACATGAACAAACAATAATGTTTCCTTCTTCAAAAATGGGAAACAAGTTTCAGTTTCAGTATCAGTTTATTCTTTCCATATTTCACACGCCGTACAAATATTACTTTATAAAACAATACTTTGTCAATTATAATTCATGCTATACGACTTTTAGTATCAATTGCAATTTGTTAACATGAAAAACAAACTGTTTCCTTCATCAAAGTGGGAAACAAGTTTCAGTTTCAGTATCAGTGTATATTCTATTGCTTTCATATTTCACATGATACAAAAATCATGAAACATTTTTTTTGTAAATTATAATCACACGAAGGGAAATAAGATAAATGTTACAAATTTAGTTATTGATCGAGTTGTTTAACAGCTTTTACATGCAAGAAGACGAATATATTTATTTGATAGTGAAATATGACGAAAACTAATAAAAAGCAAGGCTTGTTTATAAAAATAGGTTCTGTACAAAATATAAAGAAGAAGATTGTCGATGATTTGACATGGCGCGATGAGAAAGATATTTAAAAAAAGGTCAATGCAATAAATATATCGTAGTGCAAGTGCAACGATGTGGAAACAAAATTAATCAGCTGTGGTCACTATTAAGAAAAACGAAGTACGATAAAATGCTGAAGCCATAGCTTCCTTAACAGGCTTGTTATAATTTTATCTGGATATTATCTGGATTATTTAATATTTGTATATCTATCTTCATGTTGGTGGAATAGATGTTTAAGCAAAACATAACATAATAAGCAACTTGCAAAATATGTTGCTTCGAGCTGCAGTGGGGGTCGGGGAACTGTTACGAATAGTGTGGGGCTCTCTCATAATAAATATGCATAAATATCGTGGCGTAGTGGGGGATAGTGCGCACTATTTTTTATTTTATTTATTTTTTGGCCGGAGGGGCACGTGCCCCCTGTGCCCCCCCCTGGATCCGCCCCTGGCCTATAAGGGGTCGGAGGGACCTCACTCGTGTTCCCCAAATCTCCAGTAAAGGGGTACTTTTCGCGCACAAATTCCGGCCCGAGAATTGTTAAGAAAGGGGGTATATTTTATTTGTTTACCCGGAGACTTTTTTTTAAAGGGGGTGTTTTTTTCTTCTCTCTCTCTCTCTCTCTCTCTCTCTTTGGAATCCTGCCATTTCAAGAGAGGGTTATAAACTATCTTGAATATCATAGATAGTGGTTACATTGAGTTGTGTACCAGATTTAGGGGCTGGTCTCCAAGGCAGGAAAAGCCCGCGAAAGGGGGGTTCAGACAGGGGCGTCGCCAAAGGGGGGGGTGTGGGGGTGCGACACCCCCCACCTGTCAGGATATTGTCGGTAAAATTGCGCTGCCGTCGGGAAAAAAGAGA
Organism: Strongylocentrotus droebachiensis; assembly: GCA_035222895.1. Lineage (NCBI taxonomy): Eukaryota > Metazoa > Echinodermata > Echinoidea > Camarodonta > Strongylocentrotidae > Strongylocentrotus > Strongylocentrotus droebachiensis. The sequence continues at coordinate 134,461 of JAVYIG010003022.1, forward strand.
AAAGGGGGAGGGAAAAAAAGAGAGGGAAAGGGAAAGAAAAGAAAAAAGAAAAGGAAAAGAAAAGAAAGAAAGGTAAAGAAAGGAAAAGAAAGGAAAGAAAAGAGAAGAAAGAAAGAGAAAAAAGAAAAATAGGGAGGAGAGGAAAGAAATGAAAAGTAAGAAAAGGGAGAACTTAAAAAAAAAAAAAAAGTAAAAGGGAAACAAAAGAAACGGGGTGAAAGAGAGGAGAGGGGGGAGAGGTAAGAGCCTGAGAGAGGAGGAGTGGGAGTAAAAGAGAGAAGGGGGTTGTTGGGTGGAGTCGTCTCGTCGAGGGAGCAAGAAAGACACGGGTAAATATGTTGCTATGTCGGGTCAGTTGTGTCGGTATTCTTGCTCGATCCTCGTGTACTATATCAATGCAGAAGTTTGAAGTCTTTTTCCCTACGAACTGTGACTTTTTATCCGCTGTGACGACTTCGAGAGTGAGTACAACTACAATACTTGTATTGTGTCGAAGTTTCAGTTTCCTATAATATCAGCTAAAGAAATCAGAGGTTTAAAATTTTCGGGGAAACTAAATTCAAACAAGGTTCAAGAGTCAACAACGGTACGACGAATCGTCTTCCTTTATCTATATTGTGATGAAACGCCCAAAAAAAATCTGCGCTTCGCGCGTAAGGGGAAAACTTCTTTTAGACGAGTCGAGAACGGTACAACGAATCGTCTTCTTTCTCTAATATTTTAAGGGAACGTCAAAGCTTCCGCGCTTCGCGCGAGAGGGGGAAGGCTGAATTCAGACAATTAGGGCCTATTAAGAGTCAAAAATGGTACAACGAATGGTCTTCTTTCTCTAATACTTTAATGAAACGTCAAAACTTTCGCGCTTTGCGCGAGAGGAGGAGAAACTGAATTCAGACAAGGATTAACAGTCGAGAACGGTACAGCAAATCGTCTTCTTTTCATAATAATTTAATGAAACGTCAAAGCTTTCGCGCTTCGCGCGGGGGGGGGGGGGAACCTCATTTAGACGAGTCGAGAACGGTACAACGAATCGTCTTCTTTCTCTAATATTTTAAGGAAACGTCAAAGCTTCCGCACTTCGCGCTTAAGGGGGAAACTGAATTCAAACAATTAGGGCTTATTAAGAGTCGAAAACGATACAACGAATCGTCTTCTTTCTCTAATAATTTAATGAAACGTCAAAACTTCCGCGCTTCGCGCGGAAGGGGGGCTTATTCAGACAAGGATTAGGACTCGAGCACGGTTCAACGAATCGTCTACTTTCTCTAATAATAATGAAACGTCAAAACCTCCGCTCTTCGCGCGGAAGGGGGACAACTGAATTCAGATAAGGATTAAGAGCCGAAAACAGTACACGAAATAAGGCTTATTAAGAGTCGAAAACGGTACAAACGAATCGTCTTCTTTCTTTAATAATTTAATGAAACGTCAAAGCTTCCGCCTTTCGCGCGAAAGAGGGAAACTGAATTCAGATGAATAGGGAGTAATAAGAGTCGAAAACGGTAGGACAAATCGGCTTCCTTTCTCTATATTGTGATGAAACGCCAAAAATTCCGCGCTTTGCGCGATGGGAGAAAACTTCATTTAGACAAGTCGAGAACGGTACAACGAATCGTCTTCTTTCTCTAATAATTTAATGAAACGTCAAAATTTGCGCGGAGGAGGAAGCTTCATTCAGACAAGGATTAAGAGTCGAGCAAGGTTCAACGAATCGTCTACTTTCTCTAATAATTTAATGAAACGCCAAAACTTCCGCGCTTCGCGCGGGAGGGGGAGAAACTGAATTCAAACAAGTATTAACAGTAGAGAACGGTACAGCAAATCGTCTCATTATTTTCATAATAATTTTTATGAAACGTCAAAGCTTTCGCGCTTTGCGCGAGAGGGGGGGGGGGACTTCATTTAGACAAGGATTAACAGTCGACAAAGGTACAATAAATCGTCTTCTTTTCCTAATAGTAATAATTTAGAGGCCTTTCACCCACACCCCCTAATGAGCGCTCTTTATAAGTGATTCGCTTGCTCACTACCGCCCTCCCTAAGATAAGATCCTAGCTCCGCGCCTGCATTCAAATATGTCAGCTATGATGCTGAGTTGCTGACTAAGTTGACGAAATAATTCGTATATTTATGTCGTCGAGGAAAATGACCATTTGCGCATATGCAAGTACTATAGATAGTCCATAGGAAAAACAATTTAGCCTTCGGCCCCGGGTTTATAGGGTTAAATTTGTAGATATTGGACATTTAATTTTGTCGGTAATTGGTCGCTAGTTTTGTCGGTAATCGTTGGCCTCTACACCCCCCCCCCCCCCCCCACTGAAAAGGGTCTAGCGACGCCCCTGGGTTCAGAAATGTTCTGAGATAGGGGGAGGGTGCTTTCAAAGGGAGGGAACAATCATACGCACCCTAAATAACACTGAGTGGGGAGGGGGGGGGGGGGGGGGGGCCGGAGGACGGACTTAGTATATTTTAGGCAGGGCCCACCACCAGCATACATGTAGGCACCCTGGTTGAAAAACGCTGCCATAAAAAGTGGAAATGTAAATTTGTCAGTGATCATGGTGATGTATATAGCAAAAGGACTAGATCTGATCCAATCTAAGAATTTTTAGAGTGCCTACTTTTAGTAAGGCAGTCCACGATTTACCAGGGAAGGGTGAAGCTGTGTCTACTTGCATGAAAATGTATCAATTTAATTATTTCATTGCCTTCAATAAATAGTTTTCTAATTGTGTGACCTACTATCCCATAATTCATTAAGCCTGAACTCTGAAAGCGCCTGATGGACTGAAAAATAGCAGAATTCTTTTGATGTTTAGAAGTGAATCTTTCGGCAGATGCTATACTAGATTTTGCTTTCGAACTTACTCACATCATATTATTTCGGTTATTGTTTGTCCTTCACAGACACCCACATTGCACTAACTGCAAGTCAGCGCGTGTGTATCGTCCAATTTTAAACTAGAACTTTACCATTCTACAACATGTCTAGGTACGACAGAGCAATCACAGTTTTTTCACCAGATGGCCACTTATTTCAGGTAGAATATGCCCAAGAAGCTGTGAAAAAAGGATCAACTGCGGTAAGTGATTATATATTTACTTCTCATGGTCAAAATTGCCCAGCGCTCAAAAAACTGATCATTATCATGTCCCACACGTTGAAAATGAAGGAGTGTTACAGAGTGACATAAATTATTGCATTGTTTTGTGCCATAAAATTTATCGCTGGTTGCCGGTGAATGCTGTTTGTGTGATAAGAGTACAGACTACGCTATATCTACTGCTTCTTAGCTTGACATTTATAAACTCAACAGAGCTGGAGAATCATCTACTAGAATAGATGAGGACTAGCTGAACATGCTGAATTGGTTTCAATTTTCTTTTTCATTTTGTTTTGAAAAAAAGTTTTTTGTACACTTGTCTTACGAGAAAAATTGGCGCTAGTTCAGAAGTCTAACTCTGGCGTGGAGATACCCTATAAAACATACTCAAAAGGAAGTAAATATTCATCAAATGTCCAAATAAAGGTCATGATTTAAAAGTTGATATGTTTGTTACCTGTTTCGTGTCAATTTTATTATCTTTTTCAAAGTATTTTTCCTAAAAATGAAGACTCATTAATATGCACTTTCTCACAGGATTCACGGCAAACTGCAGAACATTACAATTGCATACCATACCGACGCTAGGGTGCGGGCACGCACGTGTGTTCAGTTAGCGACTGTAATCTTAGTTTACAGTCGCTAACTGAATCGACCGTCACAATGTCCCTCCCTAAGGTCTCCCTAAAGTCGCGTCTACAGGTTTTTGTGTAAACGTGCGCGACCTTTTAAGGTATGGATTCTGCGCTCTTGGCCACAAAGATACAAAACGACAACTTGTCTTCGCCAGGATTGATATCCGACATGTGTGAGTTGGCAAGACAGAAGTCTACATTAGCCACTCTTTAACCCCAAAGTAAAGGGGTCCCGGTAGAAAAACTTCCTTGGAATGCTTTAGCGTCTAATCATGGTGGCTCAGCTACAGCCGGGGTAATAATATGATATTTGTAGTAGTTACGCTATACAAATTAACATGTTATTATTATTTTGATTATCATTGCTCTTCTTGTCAAATTCAGGTTGGTGTGCGTGGAAAGGATCTGGTAGTCCTGGGTGTGGAGAAGAAGTCAGTTGCCAAGCTGCAGGAGGAGAGGACAGTCAGAAAGATATGTGTTCTTGATGACCACGTCTGTATGGCATTCGCTGGTAAGTCGGTATACCTAAGGCAGGGCCCACCACCAGCTTACATGTAGGCTTGATGGCAAACAAGCCACAGCAATGATCCTTAACTATCATTTTATTCGAGAAATGGTGAAGACCCCCTCGTTTTCGATGATTTCTTTAAAATCATCCCCAGGGCCACTATGTTTAAACATGTACACACAAGTTTATGAAAGAGGTTTTCCTATTGCAGTGCCTTTTCTTTGATAATTTGAAAACAACATGCTATGATATCCAACTTCAAAAACTTCCCAAATGGTGTTCACTGGAAATGCAATTTCTACTTATGCTTTTATATGAAACTGTCTATTTTGTAAGATTACTTACTAGAAATATCCAGTATGATAGCGTTGCCTGAGCTAATTTGTTCAGGCAACTCTATAATGAAAGAACATAATTTTGCTGATGAGTGAAAAGGCAAAATATTGTTTTAAACATGAATTGAAAGCTGTTGCCTATATTAAAAGATTGTATTCAACTGTGAATTAAATTGATTTGATGACTTCATGCATCATATATCATTGGCACAAATTCTCTTGTCTGACATAAGCATTCATAAAGTAGAAGTTAATTCCTTTGAGGTTTATTCAGCATATCACATTTTGTTTCATTTTTGGACCCTGTGAAGAAAGTGGAGCGATCAGAACGACATGGTTGCAGCACAGGTAACGTGCTGGATGCCATTTTTAGTATTCAAGAAACAAAGTTTCTTGCCTGATGCCTAGACGAAATGTGATCCGAAGCAAAAGTCCAAGAACATTAGTTTAAAAAAATAAAGGAGGTAATCTGTAAACACAAAAACTTAATCTAAATTTTCTTGTTCCTGAATCTCAATTTTGTTTAGTCTGGCATACATTTCCATCCTTGTTCCCTTACAGGCCTGACAGCAGATGCACGTATCCTCATCAACAGGGCCCGTATAGAATGCCAGAGTCACAGGCTCACTGTGGAAGACCCTGTCACAGTGGAGTATATCACTCGCTTCATGGCTCAGCTGAAACAGGTATGAATTAAAGCGGGACTGTACTACTTGCGCCCTCTAATGCCTAAGCGGTACCCATTGATCCCCCATGGTCCCCTTTTACTTATGTTAATTGAGAGCTGATTTGTTGAGATAACCTTGCAGGGCGGTCTAATCCCTCCTATAAACTAGTACAGATAAGCTTTAAAGGTCTTCATGGAGCATGTTGCCAGAATACTTTTTCATACTTTATGGCTGGTTGATTTAATTTATGTAATTTTCAAGAGACTTATTCAAATGTATTTACTTAGGGAAAATAGATGAAAGTGATTTTGAGAAGACGTAGAGATTCCTTACAAATTCTCTGAATTATGAAGTAATTTATAAGTGATATTGAAATAATTAGTATTAATTATCTGAGAGAATCTTTACAAGAATATAAAAAACGTAGGAAATGGTATTGTAACAAGCGAGTCTGTATGAAAATAATTTAATTCTGGTCCCTGATCTGATAATGATATATTCATATGATGTAGTCATTCTTTTAGATAAAGCTTGCAAGCAATATACATGAATTAACAATTTTAAATGGAAATATAAACTGATGTTCCTTACAGTCGTACTGATGAAATACAAATGTGTACAATCTACAGATTTACAAATTTACGAAAAATCATATCAAATCAACAGGATCAACCTCTACTTTCAGCTTCTTATCAGTAAACAATGCTGTTTACAAGCCATCCTATTATTTTAATTTCTTTTTATCAGCGCTACACACAAAGCAACGGTCGAAGGCCTTTTGGACTGTCAACTCTGATTGTAGGTTTTGACTACGATGGTTCCCCCAGACTGTACCAGACCGACCCCGCTGGGACATACCATTCATGGAAGGTAAGAAAGGCCCTTCAACGACTCTGTGAGGGTCTCTCTGCACTCTCACCTTACTAACAAATTGAGTGTGTGTGTATTGGGTTTTTACAGACGTGTATCAATCAGATATGATTATTTACATCTGGGGACCGACCTTTAAACGTCACCATCTGAAAGACGCGACTCAGTTTCAAACCTGTGTCCTCGGCTGAATCAGTTTGTAACTTCCATTTTTAGCTGGATTACAGGCACACGCCACAACGCCTACCGGTAGTTCATTTTCATTCATGTCCGATCCAAATGTGTGGTATGTGACAGTGAGTTTAATCACATGTAGTATAGAGGAGATTGTAGTATTTCACTATGTTCGTGTTTAAGTCAAATGCTTGAAATGTTAACAGAAAGAGTGTACTTTTAGCTGAGAGGATATAGCAGCAATAACATCTAGTACTGTACTGATTCGTCAATTAGTTTGTCATGTCTCCTAACATTTCTTGAGGGAGTTAAAGGGAGAATAGTCAAAATAGTATTTCCTTAGACTTAAGCTTGCTCAGACATGATGCAGTATCAAAAACTGCCAACAAATCTTTAACAAATGGACAGACAATATATTTTGGGGGAGTAAATAACATTTTCTTTGGGCTTTATTTTGTCAAAGATAAAGGATGTGTTTGTAACAAATCTCAAGCATGCTACTTTCATCTCATTTAATTTAGTTCTTGTGGATTTTATTGTATTTATTTTTTTTATACTTAAAGGTAAAGACCAGTATTGGAAACGCCCCAATTTCAAAAAATGAAATGGAAGCTCTCATTACCAATCATGTGAAAGAATATGTTTTGACTAATACATGATGATAAAAAAATTGCCGGGAAACCGCCGACTAATTCATATATTTGGTAAATTTGTTTCTCTCATGGTCTGTGAGAGATATAGGGTAGTCCCATATACATCTTTCTGTGTATAGTGCTTGTAACTTTACGAAGAATGGGCCAAATTTATTATCATTTTGATGATTCCAGAACCTTGCAGATGCTAGATGCTAGATGATCAACCTTTTCTGATCGATTCCACAACGTTTCTTTCACAATGCAATCGCATGACCATAACTGGTCTTTACCTTTAAAGCAGTTTATCACCTTATATCTTCTGAGCTTGCCTTTGGTGAAAGAGAAGGCAGAATAACAAGCTGAATATTTAAGGAATAACTGGCAACTGTAAATGTTGTAAACATGGAACACAACAACATCCCTCCTTCCATCAGAGAAATACCTTTCATGCCACTTTCAAAAGATCCCTTAAAACCCACTTCTTCCATGGGTAATGTATTTTGGTGTACCTATTTTGTGAGTTTGTATCTTATGTTTTCTCTTCAAATTCTGTGATTTTGTGAGGGCCATTTTTTGTATTAGTGCTCCTAAATAAAGTATATTCTAATTGTTGTCTTATCAAATTTACAGGCCAATGCCATCGGACGTAGTGCCAAGACAGTGAGGGAGTTTTTGGAGAAGCATTACTCTGATGAAGTTGTGGAGAGTGAAAGCGAGACGGTCAAGCTAGCCGTGCGAGCCCTGCTAGAGGTTGTCCAGTCAGGCGCCAAGAATATTGAACTGGCCGTGATGAGGAGAGGAGAGCCACTCAAGGTGAGATGCTTAAAGAGCCTCTGCACTACTTATAGCTACTTGCGCCCTCTATATAGCAGTCAATGCCTAATCGGTGACCGTTGGTCCCCCATGATCCCCTCTTTCTTAGGTTAACTGAGAGCTGATTTGATGAGATAACCACCTGTCAGTGACCATGCAGGGAGGTCTAATCCCTCATGGCCAACTAGTGCAGAGGGGCTTAAGAATCATTTAAAATGGGGCTCTCATGGGCAAACGGACACCTTTTGGGTGTTCACCCAATAATAGGTGTTGTCAATCATCAGGATTAACATTCAGTTTTATGACCAGCAAGCTTTATGTAATGCTCCATATTTTTATGCCTCCGTTACGAAGTAGCCGGAGGCATTATGTTTTAGGGTTGTCCGTCCGTACGTCCCGTTCTCGTGATCGCGTTGTCTAAAGTACCGATTGATGGTTTCCTGCCAAACTTTGGTCATGTATGTACCTTGCAGAGCCGATGAACTGATTAGATTTTGGGGTCATGAGGTCAAAGGTCACAGGGCTCATTATGTGTGCAAAAACAGCTTGTGATCGCGTTATCTGAAGAACCGATTGATGGATTCCTGCCAAACTTTGGTCATGTATGTATCTTGCAGAGCCGATGAACTGATAAGATTTTGGGGGTCATGAGTTCAAAGGTCACAGGGCTCATTATGTATGCATAAACAGCTTGTGATCGCGTTATCTGAAGAACCGATTGATGGGTTCCTGCCAAACTTAGATCATGTTTGTATCTTGCAGAGCCAATGAACTGAGTAGATTTTAGGGTCATGAGGTCAAAGATCAAATGGTTGTATGAGAAATTACTTGTTATCACAATATTCTGAGAACCTGTTAATGGATTACAATTGAACTGGAATTTGAAAAATATCTTCTGTTTTGGTTTGTAAAATTGCTCTATGACGAAGGCATCATTTTCGACTGCGCGCAGTCAAAGTTCCATCTAGTTCCTCATATGTTAAAGTCCTTATCCGACATGTGCATCCCCAGAAGACTCTGAGAGATACGAGGGGCATTTCTTGATTGATGTACGGGGTTGCTGTGTGCATCTGTATCTTTATTGAATTGATTATTGTTTTGAAACAATCCTTTTTAGATTGAAATCAAAGATCTTGAAAAATTAGGAGTGTCAGTCATTCATAATTTTATATGATCAGAAAGGGCTCAATACTCCTGTTGTAGGTTCACTAAAAAGCTGAAGCAAAAGGGTGCTAGCCATAAATATGATAAAGGCTCATCCAATCTCCACATTTTGCTCTTTAGCAGGTTTAGGTAATTACTGTGGGCTTTTCATATTTGTACTTGTACAGTTTTATCATGGCAATATTTTTCTTGTGCTTTGTCTTCATCAGATGTACGAGGTATCAGAGGTGGAGAAGTACGTTACAGAAATCGAGAAGGAGAAGGAGGAGGAAGCAGAAAAGAAAAAGCAGAAGAAAGGAGCCGCAACTTCATAATGATTAGTCGGAGCATGTCTTGTATATTGTGTTTGTATGTTCAATTGAGAGGCCCCATCACAGTTGGTCTGCAATTTCTTTATTGATGAAGTTGGACCAAAGCGTTAGAAGAAACCTGGTTAGCACAAAACAGAAATTTTGTGTTTGGAATGGTTAGGGTCCTACCGTATTGTACCATGTATAACTTTTTCTAGTACATAATCCTTCCTTTGAAGAGAATTTAAAAAAGATATACAATTTCTGATCACAGATCACAGATTTTTAGCAATGTGTTACCTGTCCAACATGAACATTTCATTTGTCTAATGTCTCAGTGTCATGTTAGTATGTTCAATCAATATTTGTTGATGATACATGTAGTTTATACAATCTCTTCTTAATATAGGCTATTCAACATTGTGATGTTTAGCCTTTTAATGACTTTCAAGAAACCTGAAATTCATGAAACTTTACGCCATGAAGAATGATCTTTTCTAATTTGTGAATGTGTCATAGCATCTCATGTGTAGTTGTAATATGCATGAAGTGGAGGAAAATTAAAATGGCCCCATTTAATAACTTTTCAAAAGACATGGGGCAACATGTTGTTGATATAAAGAATAATAGCACTCTTATGTTATGCTAGATCATACCGGGTTACACATGGGGCCACAAATCACCTGTCTGTCTATGTGGATAACTTGGATTTCATTTGCTTGCAAGCGTATTGTGAATACTTGTGGTCTGTTGAATAACTAGCCTTGATCAGTTTGAAACTACCAGAACCGAGGGGTATCATCAAGCGACTCATTCATGAAATGGAATGTTAATCCTCAATCAATTTCTTGTACAGGTGCCCTATTTGTGGATTGGAATTGTATGTTTCATGATGTTAATCTTCATATCAAATCTAAATTAGGACAAGTCATTGGTTGATTTGGGGAAAAGCAGACAGTGTGCGTGTACAGACATCTGCTTGAGCACCAATAATAAGCGTCTTTTCCGCGCAATTTCAATTTGTTATGACAATTAACATACTATTCAATAACAAAAAGGCAGCATGGTTTTTTTAATACAGCCGATGGAGAGCCTCTGTAATAGTATATGTGTCATGAAATTTGACCAACACTGTTGTAAAGTTGTACATGTTGTACTGGGTTCAACACACAAAAGAGTTCACGTCCTTGCTTCTACGGCTATATAAATTATTTTTGACACTTCCAAGAACCTGTTGAAACAATTCACTAGGTCTTTTCTTCTATCTATACATATACCATTCAATTTTAGGCTGTTTAATATAAAGTCAGATGAAACACAATGAGAGTAGCTAAATACAGTTACTAAATTACATCAATACCAAGATTGTAATATTATGATTATGATGTACAGATGTGCATGCCATGTAATATACTGTAGCAAGGTCCTTTTTTTTTTTTTTTCATGTATTCTGTAGAAATATGGTCATTTTGCAAAGCAAAACATTAAAATTCTTTTCCAACACTATACTACATGAATTTGTTTGCTTCGTTTATATGTTTTAATATATTTATTCATTTTAAACCAATGGACTATAAATAACAATGGAGCTCACATCATTTTTAACATCTACTTGTGCTTTTAAGAAATGACAAGAAAAAGCAAATTAGTACGATTCATTCCATGATTTTACTTTATTTTTTTACCTTTAGGTATAGAAAAAAAATACAATCTCACATTCAATAGACATTAACATTTTTTGTTTCTTAAAATGTAACTTTTTCTGAAAAAAGACTTTATTTTACAATGTATATAAAATGTTATGTTTAAGCATGATGGTAATGAAGATTGATGATGATGATGATAATAATGATGATGATGATGAGGTTGGTGGTGGTGGTGATGATACTGATGATTTTGTTGATGTTGATGTTACAATACACACATCACTTAATCTAACTAACCAAAGGCAGAAAATTGTGAATACAGTTCCTTGTGATCTGACCGAGAAAGAAACGCACTTCATACTATTTTTAATTCCTGGAGCCAAATCGTGTCACTTTGATAAAGAGGTAGAAAGAAATTATGGAATAGTCTCGCAACCTAATGTTGGGCTTCTCAACATACTCTAAATCCTGCTCCTCAAAATCTGTCTTTCAATATGAAAGATGCTTCACTTGAAATCAGTCATGTAATTTCCTGTTTTTACATACTTATGGTACTTTTTGTATGTAATTCTTTCAACAGTTCTAAAGCGTTTTAAGGGTCACTATTAACAAAAAAAAACTACCCTGTGACCTTTGAACTCCAACCTACAAACCCCTATAAAAACTGATTGACAAAAGCTAATCTTGTAATATTACTAAAGCCAAGCCTGCTTCTAAACATACAATGGCTATCGCATATTTTTACATTAATTTATGACAATGTCACATCTAAAATATTCCTGGTCAAGTCTGCTGTACAGACCACCTCTATAGAATGACCACATGTCCATAAAGACCATATTCTGTGCTCTCCTTAAAAAGTGTCTCCCATTGATACATTTATTAAAAGAACCTGTCTCGAAAGACCACCTCCCTACAGAGACCATTTCTCTTGTCTCCACTAAGTATGTACATATGAGTTTAACTGTACCTGTGTTTCTAAAGACACTCCAGAAAAATAGAATAATCATTAAAATGGAAGACAACCCAATTTCCCTGATGTCACAGTAGTTGAGGTATATCAATTTGTGCAAGTCCTCAAATTTCATATCTCTGAATGTATCACTGTCTGTGAAGACTACATGATGTATTGTTATCTGTGGTCAGCTCCAACTGCTTCTGATACAGAATTAAAACCATCTTTCCTGTAAATAAAAAACATACAAACAAACAAAAATAACTGAAAAGGAGCAAAATATATGAGAAATTGAAAGCGTTAACTTTGCTTCCGTAAGAATTCTAGATCACATTTAACTGGTACATCACATATATTATTCCAAAACGTAAATCATCAACATTATTTCAATCATATTTCACTCTTACATTTATTTCACAACATAGATACTAAAGTATTGGAGATTGTTGTCAATTCTTAATTGACATGCTTTATTAATTGTCTTCAATTAAAGAATTATGACAGAATTTCATAACTAAAAGGGTGTATTTCATTTTTGAGATCACCAATAGTTACATGATTTTATGACCCAAGAAAGACTATAAAATTTATCCTTTCCAACTTACAAAAAATAAATACTTTTTCAATAGCCTTATGCATGTTATTATTGGAAAATAAAAACATCTACCGGTAACAGCATGTTGCAAATATGGCTTTTATCAATATACCAGCTTGTTTTCAATTTATGAAAAACTTACTTCAGCAAGTCCTCCAACTCTCTCTTAATCTTTGATGGAAGGGGCGGTCCTTCGTAAGCAAATGCGGTGTAGAGTTGAACCAATGAGGCTCCAGCTCTTATCTTCTCATAAGCATCTTGACCCGAGCTGACCCCGCCCACTCCAACGATAGTCATTTTGCCTGAAGATTGGAAGGATTGGAGAAGACATGTATAGAAACTTATCTGGATTTCAGGGAGAAGTGAGTTCTGGTAGTAGAAAGGAAAATGTAATACCGGTAAACCCTGTTAAATATGATCTTCTGAGTGTTTTGTTCTACATGCATCAGAACATCAACATGCTACATAAAATTTTACATTTCATGACTCACAGCCATTGTCATTTTAATACTAGCTGTTTAAACAAAATTATTGCAGAGACCTAGCGATGACTCTATTTTGTGATAAACTCATTATCCAATTACCATATCACAGATTAAAGGTAATACTAAGTTTTGGTAGGGGGTCATGAATTTGGTTCAAATAATGAACATATTGGAAGCATATGCGATTTTACAATATTCAATGATCTTTGTCGCGGTTGAAATCGCGTCTTAAGTGATGAAATTGTAAATAATAAACTCTTTATGTTGTATAGCTCCCTCTCGAGGCTGATATTACTTAAGCTTTAAAACAATGTTTCTTGACTAAAATCGACCGATTTGCTATTCCCGTTTGGAAATAATATATCAGAACTGCATATTCTGAAATTTTCATGGTCGCAGCTACCATGGAATGGCCTTAGGCGCTATTTGAAATATTTAATATTTACCGGGAGCACCAGTAAATTTTGATTATTCAATTTTCTCGAAAGCAGAAGTGTTTAAAGGGCTAAATTTTCTAGTGCTTATAATACATCCACAGAGGTATCAAAATATATCAAAATTTTAAAGAATTACTATCCATCCAATTTTCAAATTTCCCAAAACTTTGCATTCCCTTTAATTTTTTGTTTAACAAATGCAATATGCATGCTTAGCTTTTTAGCATGTCCTGTTCAAAAAAAAAAAATCTTAAAGTTAAAAGAAAGTAATGATGAAACATTTTTTTTTTACAAGAGTGGTCTCTTTGGGCAAATATTCTGAAGGCTTACAAGACTTAAAGTTACAGCCACATCATAGACCTCAGAGACATTCAATCTCCTGGACTGTACTGGTTTCTCACCTTTTGTTAATCTGTACATATCACTGACTGTTGCCGTTGACATGTCTTTTAAAGGAACACCACTCAATCCACCAGTCTCTCCCTTATGTTTCCCCTCCAAGCTCTCAGGACGGGTTATCGTTGTGTTGGTTACGATGATGCCTTCTACAGTACCCTGAAAACAAAACAAAACAAATCACTTTTTAAAAGTCATACTCTTAATAAATTTTCTTACATGTACTGGTAGATGCATATACAATACAATGCTGAAGAAAATACTGGAAGTATTACGAAACACATTCATCAATCTGAATGCCCTCAAACATTTAGTTGTCTACCTGCCCTTTGACTACCAATAAAGACACTAAAAGAAGCAAAGCAACTATGAGAAACTAGTGAATTTATCATTTTGTTTTTACCTAATTAAAATTGCACTACTTTTACTAAATTTTCTTCTTTCAAATTGCATGAACTGTACTAACTTCCCATAGATACTGCACACAAGAAAACAAAGGACAAATAATTAATGTCAAGAGAATACGTACTGATTTTTTTTTTAAAAATCATCATGCAGTATTAAATATAATGCAAAGACTAAAAAATCTACTTCACTGCAGTTTGTTCATTGAAGAGAAAGAAATATGTTCCTCTCAAATGAACTCACGATTTGAAATAACCTTTTGAACTTTGCATCTCTAATGGAGCATCAAATGCTGCCAATCTTCATTCATTGTAAATTACATTCCTCCTTGTTTACAAAATCCACTCCTCATTTATTTCTTGTTGATTTTTTCCATCCTGTAATTTACAAGCTTTCCATTGTCACACACCTGTTTGAGTTAATTTCATATCAGCATATCAGCATACCAGGTAGGTAGGTTTCATACCTACAGTGTAAATTTCACAGGAAGCATGTCCTGTGTAATACACAACCTGTCACTCCAGTAGATACATGGCCTACATATATCTTGAGCCAAATTCAGGTCAATGGCACTGGAATTGTAAAGTGCACAAACTTTAAACTTATCAAGACGTTTCTTTCATTTTCAACAGGGATGTCTAGAAATAGGGATGTCTAGAAATTTTGTTGATTGCTGGTAATTTGAATTTTCCATCAACATAAAGGTTGCAATTTTTTCATGCCCCACAATAACATAGCCTTGGAAAAATCTGCAGTTTCTCATAAACATGTTTTTTCCCCCTCTTTTCTTTTTCTTTATTTACTTTTTTTTTTTGGGGGGGGGGGGTGTAATGTTATTGTAAGTTCCTGTTTTATTATATTCTGAATACTTTGAAGTGCAAAATAAATTATTGCTTTGACCAGAGAATATTATCAAATCATCAAATATATTTTGATGATGATGATGTCCATTTTCCCTTTTCTCACCTTTTGACCCATGACGACTGTGGCTATATCCTCTTTATCAGCTTGGGTTAAATCAGGAGCTATTTTGACAAGAACTGGAGGTTTGGGTGTACAAGGCAAGAGATCTCTCGTGGCAACTACCTGTGACATTGGTCCAGAAGAGATAGAAATCAGCAAAAATTATTTAGAAACTGCATGGTTGTGGTACCCGACAAGTCTGTAAATAATGCTGTAACATCTTATGTAGCCTTTTAGAGCAAAGAGATGTGTGATAAACATGTAAGAACCACATGTTGAATTGGTTAATGGATTATACAGAGGACCAAGGTCTTTTTTTTGGGGGGGGGGGGGGTGGGAGGGGTGTGGGGGTCTAACAATATTCTGGTAATATAGGATTTAAAAAATTAGGAATAAATGAAATATACTTTCTTTAATCTCTGTGGTATTACAAGAAATGGTTTACCTTCAATATCATAACTTCATGATCCCTCTTTTCATGGATTTGACAGACTTATACTTACTTCTGCTACAACCATTTTTTAAAGGTTAAGATCGCACAAAACAACAAATACAATAATACTAACAATGTCTAGTTCATAAAATTTTACAGTAGTGCCCGATCTACTGAATTTGTAACTCTTAAACCCATACTATTTTATGTAGTCATCGTTACCCAATATTAAAAGCTCTGGGGGTGTTTCATAAAGATTCTAAGTTGACCTTATCTCTAAGTTGGACTTAAAAATCATGGAAAGCAGTTAGCATCTTTGAAAATATTTTGTAAAAGTTTTTATTTAAAGCCATAAAATGTTATTTCAAATCATTTGTGTTTTCTATTATCAAGGAAATTTCATGTTCTTGATGTGGAATTTATGAAAAGTCTAAAATACTTGAATTTTTGCTTTTGGATATATTTCATTTAAAGGCTACAAATGGCGTGAAACACCCCCTTTGTGAAACACCCCCTCTGGCTGGGATAGGATTCAAGACACCTTACCTGCTCAATAAGCTCTTCCAGCTGTTGCCTTCCCTGCATGGCCCTCAGGCCAGGTGTGTTTGGACTAGAAACATTGATGACCAGGTAGTCCCCAAAGCAGCCTAGCTTCTTGACACCATCCACATAGTCCTGGACCGCACTAGGGGAGGTCTTGTTCTTACCGAGGTTGACGCCAATGATACCCCTTTGATCTAACATAGCAAGCAAACATTGAATGGAAGATTAATTTACTAAGTAAATACAGCATAGAAGAGAGTGGATGATGGTCCATGTCTGTTCATAAATGGTACAAATTGTATCACGACGATTACCCCCAAGAAGAACCACCTAAGGACAATTACTCCCTGGGAAATTACCCCCCTATATAGGACAAATTTGCCCCTACCCCCCCCCCCCCAACAACAACATTACGCCCTGTTCTTTAAAGGGGAAGTCCACCCTGATAAGTTGGTTTTTATTAAAAGCAGATTATTTTTTCTCTGGGGGTAATCGTCCTCGGGGTGGTTATTGTCCTTTTTTACATTTATTTGATAGTTTTAAATATAAAATGACAATTTTACAGGGAATAATTTTCCTGGTATCGCATCGCAATTTGCTATGCATTTTTGCATGACTGCTATACAAAACTCTTTTTGTGTAGCAGTTTTCTTCCATAGAAATGTACAGAATTTCTTTTGAAATATTTATCCATCGGCTGAAATTGCTAATCAAAAAATTTGAGGAAAATTATTCCCTGTTTTATTAACCTTACCTTGAGGTAGATGTGCTGCTTTCTTTTGTCTTTCCTTCAGCCTTTGATGAACTACATCATGTCCAACACTATTAAATCCATATCTGAGGGTAGAAAAAAATTAAAATTCATACATGTTTGGTGTGTTATTCTCCTAATTGAATGTCTTCTCATCATTTCATATCCATGTCTTGTTTTACTCAAAATTTCTAGCTTCCTGCAAATGACTCTTACCTCTCTCCAATTTCCCCTTTGATTTGTTTATTTCTTCCAAATGAAAACAGTAAAAAAAAATCCTCATCAAAGTGGGAAAACAAGTAATAACTCATTGATAGATTCAATGATAAAAAAAATGCACCTGAAAATTGGAATCAGATAATGCTTTTATATCAAGGATTCTTGAACTCCTCATAATTCAGGTTCAAGCGTTTTAAATGGACTGACTTATCATAAATACTAAAAGATTGATCATTGTTGATTTATATAAATAATTCCAGTATTATCATTTATAATATACATGTACATCTCAATTACTAATTATAAGCAGATAAGATAATTCTAAAAGCCTATAAAAGAGTTTCCATGGCCCTATTCCAGGCATTTATACAAAGTGTTGTCAATTTTGCTTTAAAGTTGTTCATCAGGGCCCCCGTCTCATAAAGAGTTTCAGATTCAATTGCAAGTCCTCTTTAATAGCAACCACAAGTTTGCACTCCCCTGTCTCTAATGGAAATAGTGGCAATTGATATAAAACGCTAATAAGACTCTTTATAAGACAAGGCCCAGAACTACCAAATATATCTCTGATCACAACGTTTCAATTATTATACTTATACCGCGCTTTTCCCATAAGGCCCAAAGCACCTACAGTGAATGAAAATAAAAATTACATAAATACATATCATTAGAAACTAGATGGAATTCGACTGCGCGCAGTCGAAAATGATGCCTCCGTCATAGAGCAATTTTACAAACCGAAACGGAAGAAATTTTTCAAATTCAAGTTCAATTGTAATCCATTAACATGTTCTCAGAATATCGTGATTACAAGCAATTTCTCATATACATATATGACCCTTTGATCTTTGACCTCATGATCCTAAAATCTACTCAGTTCATTGGCTCTGCAAGATTTCCTGAGTTAAATAGTAATCCATCTGTCAGTTCTAATGAGAATGCGTCCACAAGCTATTTTTGCATACATAATGAGCCCATGACCTTTGATCTTATGAACCATTCATTGGCTCTGCAAGATACATAAATGATCTAAGTTTGGCAGGAATCCATCAATCTGTTCTAATGATAATACGATCACAAGCTATTTTTGCATACATAATGAGCCGCATGACCTTGACCTTTACCTCATGACCCCAAAATCTAATCAGTTCATCAGCTCTGCAAGTAACATACATGACCTAAGTTTGGCAGGAATCCATCAATCGGTTCTTGAGATAAGGCGATCACGAGCTGTTTTTGCATACACAATGTGCGCTGTGACCTTTGACCCCGTGACCCCAAAATCTAATCAGTTCATTGGCTTTGCAAGATACATACATGACCAAAGTTTGGCAGGAATCCATCAATCGGTTCTTGAGATAAGGCGATCACGAGCTGTTTTTGCATACACAATGTGCGCTGTGACCTTTGACCTCGTGACCCCAAAATCTAATCA
This sequence comes from Strongylocentrotus droebachiensis, assembly GCA_035222895.1. NCBI lineage: Eukaryota > Metazoa > Echinodermata > Echinoidea > Camarodonta > Strongylocentrotidae > Strongylocentrotus > Strongylocentrotus droebachiensis. Next base: position 152,923 of record JAVYIG010003022.1, read on the forward strand.
GTTCATTGGCTTTGCAAGATACATACATGACCAAAGTTTGGCAGGAATCCATCAATCGGTTCTTCAGATAACGCGATCACAAGCTGTTTTTGCATACATAATGAGCCCTGTGACCTTTGACCTTTGACCTCGTGACCCCAAAATCTAATCAGTTCATCAGCTCTGCAAGATACATACATGACCAAAGTTTGGCAGGAATCCATCAATCGGTTGTTCAGATAACGCGATCACAAGCTGTTTTTGCATACATAATGAGCCCTGTGACCTTTGACCTTTGACCTCGTGACCCAAAATGTAATCAGATTGTTTTCCTATAGTGATACACACTATCACTAAGTTTGAAGTTTAAATCTCCAGTGGTTCTTGAGATATCATGATAACAATCTCAATGTATGGAATTTCATAAGTTGACCTCTGTGACCCTTGACCTTTGACATACGTGCTCCAAAATCTAATCAGATCGTCTTCCTATGGTGATACATACTATCCTTAAGTTTGAAGTTTAAATCTCAAATGGTTCTTGAGATATCGCGCTAACAAACTCAATACAAGGAATTTCATAAGTTGACCTCTGTGACCTGTGACCTTTGACCTACGTTCTCCAAAATCTAATCAGATCGTCTTCCTATGGTGATAAATACTATTCCTGAGTCTTAAGTTTAAATCTTAAATGGTTCTTGAGATATTGTGATAACGGTCAAACGGGACGTACGGACGGACGTACGGACGGACGTACGGACGTACGGACGGACAACCCGAAAACATGATGCCTCCGGCACCACCTTCGGTGGCGGAGGCATAAAAACAGTCTTACAACTACAAACTGCAAAAAATATGTGTTTTTAAGGCCTTTCTGAAGGTAATAACTGATATAGACTGCCTGATCCTAAGTGGTAGATCATTCCAACATTTTGAAGCAGATACAGTAAATGTCCTATCATCGGCTAATGTGCGGGTAACTGAATATGTGAGACAGAGAGGATCACTGGCTGATCTCAATGCCCTGGCAGGTGTTCAAACAGGGGGCCGTTTCTCGAAACCGTCATAACTACAAGATCAACGACATCTCGCCACTGTCGCGCAACTTGTCAGCTAAGTGTTTCACGAAGCCGTCTTTGCCAAGATGAGCGACGACTTCCGCGACAAGCGAGTTGTCACTGCTCCGAACTCGTCATATCTTTTTAATTGCTGTAAAGCGCCATCACAAGTCAGTTTGTTGCCATTCCATGGGCCGCGAAATGTACGATTAGTTTCACTATCATTTTGAGAAAAATATAGACGAGTTCGGTACGTAATTCTCAGGGATGCGAAATGTAAATGTACAAAAGTGAGAATACAAATTATACAGAAACTTAAAAAAGCTGAATATAAACATTAAATCACAAATCATTAAACTATAACATATAAATAAGAGAGATAAGAATGTTACACACCGTTTTCCATAGTCGATCCATAGTCTTTTCTTAGGATACCGTCATACCTTTGGGTCCTATGTGCATTATTATTCCCTCTCTAATTATTTCTTCCAAATTATATTTTTAATATCAAATCAATTATATAATGAGTATTTATGAGACTCTAGAATAAAAACTGGCTGAGAAAAGGTATTTTGCCTAAAATTCCTCATCACAATATACAAAAAAGTATGTATTGATAAACTATCACATTACGGTATCCTTCAACTAACTTTTGATTCGACTGTCAAAAAAAAAAACACTCACCGGTTTTTCTTCAATTTAAGAATCTTTACAGAAATATGCAAATCGTTTGATGATCTACATTTGATAATGACACTGTTTATTATTTATTTTAGGAGAATTTATATGTATATATTTCTTTTTGAACAATTTTAGCCCCAAAACTTGTTTTGGGTTATTCTTGATAAATCAAATGGATCGTGGCAAAGACTATCTTCTAGAGCTGCTAGTATCGCGATATATCGATATCATGTCCGTCATGGCTTTGTGAAACGGTTTATCCACTTCATGACATCTCCGTAGGTCGGCGACAAAGATATGACTGTCATGGAGTTGGTTTCGAGAAACGGCCCCCAGGTATCTAAATATTGTGGAGCTTGATTATTGAATATTTTGAATACAAACAAGAGTAATCTAACCCTTTCCTTACCTATTGATAATCGCCTTGTCTTCTGTCAGTCTGAACACTCTGGGTTTGGGGTTTCCTTCTTGGGGTTCAGGGGTGACACTGCCGACCTCTACAAATCCGAAGCCAGTCTTGAGAAGGCCATTCATGGCCTCTGCGTGCTTGTCGAACCCCGCTGCCATACCAAGGGGGTTGGTGAATTCCATACCCATGGCCTTGCAGTGCTGGGACGGAAAGAAGAGCAAATAACAACTAATAAAGAAAGTTTGCAAATCATGATGATAATGGATAAATTATGGGACTTGAGGAAGAAACACATGGATACCGGTACTCTAATTACTCAAGGTATTCAATTCAATTAGTTCATTTCATTTGCACATTTGATAAAATAATCACAATAACAAACATACACAATTAAAAAGTCAATTCCAACAAATAACACAACAGAACAGAAATATCATAATGTTGGGGGACAAATAAAGGCCTATCAAAGGCTCGTCCCTAAACTATTTGAGTACTGGTAATTAAATATAAATAAAGTGGTACAAGAGGAAGAAAGAGAAAAAACAAGGCAAACATACAGCTTTACAGACTCAGATGGTGTATGATCTAATAAGATTAGATTTGTATATTTTTTTAAAACTAGATAAGGAAGGGCGATTCTTTATTTTGGACCAAAGAGGTATAGAAGGGCATCCACTATTAGATACCCAAGTGTTTCTCCCATTAACTATTGAATTATTAATATTTTAAAACACATTTTACCACTGAAGATTTTAACAAATTTGTATAACTGTATGATTCTATCACATTTTATGTATTCTAATATTGTATGGGGCGGTTGCTCATTTTATTTATCACAAAAATTGTTTTTACTACAGAAACGTGCAATACGAGCAATTACCAAATCAAACTATTTAGCACATACCCAACAATTATTTAAAAAGTTAAAAATATTGAATATATTTGATATAAATAAATTACAACTAGCAGCGTTTATGTTTTCTTACTCTAAACAACTATTGCCCAATAACTTTCATGACTATTTCGAATATAATTGCAACATCAATAAATATAAAACAAGAAATTCCAATAAAATGTATGTACCTTTTTATATTTTTAACTTTTCAAGAACTACAGTAAGTTTTAAAGGCCCACAGCTTTGGAATGAGTTGCCAAACGTATTAAAAGAAATATCCACTGTTTTTACATTCAGGAAAAAATATAAATGTTATCTTCTTAATTGTGAGTAGTTTTATTTGATCTAATTGCCTTTTATGTGATTTATGTAAATAATTATGTTGTGTTTTTTATGTGATTATGCTATGTTATATTATCTGTTTGTTTGATTGTTTTTTTTTTTATATTTTGTATAATGTATTTCTCTTGAAGGGTGGAAATATAGGGGATCAACCTTGACAGGCCAATGGCCTTTGTTGATCCCCCACATCCTCCATCCTTCATCCTTATTTCATCAGTACAATGTAAATGAATGTTTTTTGTATGTATTTATATTGTTTTAAATAATGATTTGTTTGTATATCTTTTAATGTGTTTTTTTAAAGAGATGTGAAATAAAATTGAATACTTGAATCTCATTAACTATTGAATTCTCTCATTCCCAAAGGTTTAATACAGCCACCTGGTCCCATAGATAATTAAAACAAATATGTTTATTTTGTTTACACTAGGTAATAGTTTGCTTCACCTGGGTTGAGAGTGGCAAATGAAGATTAGCATCTTCCGAATGATAAATAAAGTCTTGACGACTCTGTGATAAGTCTTTGAAAGTATTCCCTCGTAACGTTTCTTTAAAGTTAGGTGAATGATCCATAGCTGTCTCATAAATTGAAATTACAAAAAATAAATTTAAAATGCCAGCTGTACATAAACTGCTCAAGGGGATCTGTTTTTATTGGCAAGTGGTCTGTATACATGTATAAATAATAGAAATCCATGAGAAAATATCTTAATTTTACAAAAAATGTTCAATAGATACAAAAATGTTCAATGGATACAAAAATGTGTGATTTCATAGACAAGTGGCCTTTCTATACAGGTGGGTCATTGAAAAGGTTTGACTATAAAAAGGAAGCAGTGACCAATATATACCAGTATAGGAGGATCTTTGTATTTGCTTCTTGGCACCAGTCCCCAGGCTGCGGCTTTCACGGCCAAGACATGCGCCCTCTCTGGATCAACCCAACGGAATACTGGCATCACAAAGTCACGGTAGAACTTCTCATTACCGTTAGCAATATTGATGCCCACGAATAGCACAGCACCCCCTCCTAGGATGGACGTGGCACTCTGAAGCTTTTGCTGAAATTAAGAAAAAAAGAGTTTAATTTTAGGAAACTAATTATTTTAATGAATTAGAAATAAAAAAAAGATTGAAATAGTACCAGGGAATATCATAAGAGATGCAATATACTTCAACATTTGTGTAGATTATACCATAGAATCAGTTGTAAAAAATAAGTGTAAGTACATGTATTTCATTTCATGACCGGTGAATCAGTTTTGTTTTTGAGTAGGGTACCCCCAGATTTCACCATAGAATTACTTGTAAAATATAATTGTAACAATGTAAGTAATTGTACTCACTTCATGACCGGAGAATCAGTTTTGTTTTTAAGATGGGTACCCCCTGGATATTTTCATTTGATAGCTTATAAAAATATACACCCTTACACTGTATATCATTCTTAGTAAAAATATGATATTATAAAAGTTTTGTCCAATGTTTTAGGCTTCAGCACAATTTCAAAATGAGAAAACTTCCAACATTCCAAATGTTAAAACACATGTTTTAAACTATTCAGTTTACAAATTTGAAGATAGAATTTATCTCGAAATTAATATGGGTCTGAAAAATAGAGAATACACTTCTGACTATAGCTTGCAATGTGGAAATAAACATGTACAATCTTGTGATCTTTGATATTATGTACCCAGTTCTGTATTGTCTGTCTATTGTCTATCGTCTATTATCTATCTACTCAATCTGCGAAGGATACACTCCGCAGTTCTCCAAACCTGGAGGAAACCAAGAAGAATAAGAAGAAGAAGAAATCAGTTTAGTTTAAGTGTGAAAAGCCTGTTAGATATAAACATGGCATAATTTTGTAAGCTTTTCAAATATAAAAAACTGAAACTCCCCGTAAGTGAATGTGTAGAAAGATCGTAGCTGGAAGATTTCTTGTCCTTTTTTGCCAGCCATAGTCTACCCAATAAATAACATGTGATGGCGCTGTCCATCAACTAAAAAGTTATGACAGAGATATGACAGGGTCTGTAGCTTCATAACTACTTAGTCAGGATGTTGTACTAATTGATCTTGACAAAGAGGGCAATCTCTTTTTTTGACTGAATAAACTATAAAGAAAATTCAATCTAGTTGTTCCCATTCTCAGATATGGGCTGTTTCAGAATTTTATATTGATAGCGCAAATGAGCGGGGGAAAAAAAGATGAATTGAAAGCCGGAGAACGGAGATGTATACTAGGTGAATTCCGTCTCTACCATCAGCCCCCATCTGGCCCATCATCATCATCCTTTTGCTCATCATCATCATCCTCATCATCACCATCATCATCATAAACATCAATCACTACTACCATCTTTCAGTTCACCATAGATCACATTAAGTGTCAACATCAATATTCAATACGATTCAATTAACATCAACGTCACCAGCATTATTACTCCAACATTAATATCTCATAATTTTCACCATCACCATTATTTTTATTCACCAGATCACCATCATCACCTGGTATCATTATCATCACCATGATGATCACCACCACCATCTTCATTATTATTACATAAACCAGGCCAGAACCTTAGACTATAAAGTATTTTTAAAAAAACTATAATTATCACAAACAATCATCACATGTAGAAGCTAGAACCAATATTAATAGTAGAAGTAGACTCTAGAATAAATAAAAATTTCATTCAACTTCTGAGTTGGGAAATGGGGAAATAGATCTAGTCAGGACAACACATATTCATTTCCAAATGGAATTAGCATTACAAGAAATAAGATAGAAGCATAATAACGAACCTTAAGTGACATGGTTGATCTGTTCAACAGACGATGGTTCTTGCCCGGGGTTCTTGATCCAGTCTATTTGTTACGCTAGCATTATATACGAGCAGCAAGCTTGGCACAATTATAATCATGCTTACGAAATTTCGCACGGGATAGCTCTTTTTCAGCTGTTTGCGATTAATTCATAATAATCGTCATCATTTATTTTGATTAAAACAATCAAAATCTTTATTTAGATGCTTTTAAATTAAACGATAAAAAACTAAATATTTATTTCTCCTTAAATGACCTTTATCAAGGATGAAATTAGAAAACAATTACCTAATTCAATAAAATACTTGTAGTTTACGCATAAAAGAACAACTATGAACATTTCTGGTCACCTGATCAATTCGCATAGCGATCATGTGATGAACGAAACTTTCATGTATCTCGCCGTTTTGTAACTAACTAGATCTTCTTCCTGTTTTGTCAAGAATGTTTGATTATCGTCGTCTATTTCTACTGCAAAAGTTCAGCTGAGACCTGAGTTATATATGATTGATCAGACACTGATAAATTGGTGAAGAAACAAGAAGGCATCCAGATGCAGATGTGACCTACTCCAGCTCTAGCTATAGTACAGTTGTTCTAGACCGTGGACCTAACTTCCTCTACTCAGACTCAGTGTCAGTACTGTCTCTACTCTCTAGTCTTTGACTTTATGTTTGAGTCCTTTCATGAGTATAACTGAGCAGGCTAGAAACTAAGATGGGCGCTATCAGTATCACAGTCACTGCATCACTTCATATATCATGCATATTTCTTGTTTTTGCTTTTCTACAGCAAGGGTCTCTTGCTGTTTACCTGGGTCAAAATGATTCATTGAACTTTATGGTACTCGCTGACTGGGGCGGCCAATCAACTTCCCCGTTCGTCACACCCTGTGAGGTGAATGTGGCAAAGCAGATGGGGATTTTAGCGTCAAGTTACGAGTCCCAGTTTGTCCTTGCACTAGGAGACAACTTCTACTACTTTGGAGTTACCAGTGTTGACGATCCTCGTTTCAATGAAACATTTGAAGATGTCTTCACAGCAGATTCTCTTCAGGTTCCTTGGTATTTGGTGGCGGGGAACCATGACTGGCACGGCAGTGTTCAGGCTCAGATAGACTACTCCAAGGTGTCCAAGAGATGGAACTTTCCCTCTTTCTATTACACGCTGCGCTATCAGATACCCTCCAGCCAGGAGACGGTCACCTTCATCATGATCGACACCGTCATGCTTTGCGGAAACACTGATGACTCCGACGTGCTGCAGCAACCGACAAAGCCCAAAGATCTGCTGATGGTAACGAAGCAGTTTGCCTGGATTGAGGATCAGCTGAAGGCAACCTTGAATGACACCTACGTCATCGTTGCGGGACACTACCCCGTATGGTCAATCGCAGAGCATGGTCCAACAGATTGCCTCGTCAACCGTCTACGACCAATGCTGATCAAGTACAACGTGAGCGCTTACTTCAGCGGTCATGACCACAACCTGCAACATATCAAGGAAGACAACTCCAGCGTGGAATACTTTGTGATTGGATCAGCTCACGTGGTAGATTCTTCGGTGGCTCACAAGGCGGATGTGCCAGCCAGCTGGGTGAAGTTCCACTATGCTGACGAGGCTAGCCTGGGAGGGTTTTCCTACATGGAAGCAACCCCGTCAGGAATGGACTTCACCTTTGCGGATGGCAGGGCGGGCAAAAGCCTGTACCATGCAACCATCAAACCAAGGATGTAGAATTTTCTGTCACAAGGTTAATCCTTTCTAGTAATAGTACTCTGCTCTTTCTGAGTGATTGATTTTTTTTTTTTCCTCTTGTTTTGTTTGTTGTTTATTGTCAGCAATTAATCATTGGCAAGAAAACAATCATTACAAAATAATACAAAAAATGCATATTGTGTGAAGTGAAATATTACACCATTGCTTAAAGATAATGATACATTTAAGATGGATATATACTGTATGACACTCAAACAAAGTGAGGTTTTTTTGAGAGACTTCACATGGATGATAAATGATTTCATATTTGAATAAAATCCATTTATATCCATGTATATTATCTATAGATGTGTATGAAGATGTTTAATCTTTCTGAGAAAAAAAACAAGTACAGTGTATGTAATCAGCAATGGTTTGTTGTACTTAGAGAAAAGAGACATATTTTGTACGAGAGGTTTGATCTGTTCCTGGAAAATTGAAGAATATGATAAATTATGATTTGTACTAATTTTTTTTACTGCTATGCATTCCATTATTGTGTGTGATGAATGATGATCAACCTGTCCTAAAAATCAAAAGTATATACCGGTAGTATGTAATTTTTTTGCTGTACTTAACATTTAGGATCTGTTGCTAAAAATCATATACATGTACTTAGTGTCAGTTTTTGTAAACCTGAAATATCCAATGTAATTGATCTTGGTTAAAAAAGACCCAAATGCAAATACTTATTATTTTGTCATGAAAAAGATGTGATAAGCAAATTACAGGTGAATAATATCGATTGTGCCTTTTGTGTTCTCTGTCAGTGGACTCTGAGGGGACAATGTTGGATTTGAATCTATGAACATATAAAAGGACAGTGATTGAAACTGTATCTAGCTGTTTTTAACTTTTTTCAATATCTTTTATCATTACTCTTTTTCTCTCTTTATATGCAAGTTTACATGTAAATAGCATTAAAAATGATGTTCGCATTTGGTAGCGATAAAGCAAAGAAGGAAAAATGTTTGAACTACTAGCTTTTTCTAATACAAATATATATCTGCACCTTATTTTAATTCAGCTTTTAGAATATAAAATGGATTGAACCATGTTTTTGCAAAAGAAGGGGCAAAAAATTTGCCTAAAATTTTCAGCCAAGGAAAAATAGAACAGGATGAAAAACAGGCATCACCTAAAAAAGGGGTATGATATTTTACGACTTGTGTACTAATGATATACCACTTGTGTTAAAAAGGGGGATATAGGGCAGTTCCCCCCCTCTCCCTTAATGTAGTTCTCAAAAATTCCCCCCTAGAATGAGAGGAGGAAAAGTTTTTGTGAAGAATGTCTTCTTTTGTTTTAAATTTCTGTTTACCGTGAACTCTGAAGAATCATAATCTGAACAAATTACTTAAAATCTCATCTTGCATATATGTTAAGTGTTGAATCTTTATTTTGTACTGCACAGCAATAAAACAAATACATGAAACCAAAGATCATAAAAGAGTTATATAGATTACAAGCTGAAAAAGAGCTCTGGATCACTACAAAATGAGAATGTATTACACATTCTCCGCTTATTATTAAAACTATATAGCATATTCAACAAAGTCAATGATTCTTTAGGACAATATATGGCTTGTTAGATTTTTTTTTTTTTTTTTTTGGGGGGGGGGAGGAGGAGGGAGCAAATTAGATACCAAGTTTTGTATGATGACAAGTTGACAACCCCACCCCATTCAAAAATGTGTAGCAACTCCATTGTTAACATTGAAACAATTTCTGTTAAACAAGTATAATAATCAGTATCAATAGTATAGACACATTTTTCTTATATACTCTGATCGTGCACGATAGTAAGTTTTAATATGTTCTTTGTTTTTTTGTTCTGTTCTTTTGTTCTCGTTTTCATGTATGTGTGTTTTTAGGGGTAGGCTTTTATATAAGGAACTTCCCTCCTCTCTGCCTATCCCAAATGCTCTTATAAATTGCCATTGTATTTGTTATCACTTTCTTGTGTTTTTTTATATTTATAACTCCATTCCGTATTTGTATGTTTTAAATGTTTTTATGAAGAGTGTTGAATAAACTTTGAATTGAATTGAATTGAATTGAAGCTAAGTAGAATTACATATTTTGCTTGATAATTAGAATTAACTTTTTAAAAGTACTTTTTAGACTACAGGTACTTGTATTGCATAATCATCTCCTGCCTTCAGTTTAGTTTGTAAAAGTCCATACAATTATTGCACAACCAAGTAATTGTTCATAACTAGCTATTTTGTTCATATTTTTACAATTTTATGATATATTGAGAATAGTAGATTATCTTGAAAATATTCAATTATTGGGCTTCCAAGTTCACATTTTGTCATTATTTTTCTAATCGAATTACCAATGTACATGTATGCAAGTGTAGATGTATAAACTCTAAACGTGATATTCAGAAAGAGCCACTTTCTTACATAGCAATTTAGTATAAAGGGTACCGGTATGTGTTTCTGAACTGCAAATCAATTGACTGAAATATGTTTCCCCTTCATTTAGCTTCCATCTATTTTGTGCATTTTCAGAAACAGAATTTATTGCATTTATTTATTTATTTATTTATTGCATTTGCAACCATATAAACAAGTTGGATTTCAAATACAAATGAGAATAGAAAAAGATGATATAATGTACATGTAGCAGTGGCTGACAATAATATACACATGAAGGTCATATACAGCCCGTGTGTTCCTTTAATGAATTATTAACAATTGCAATTACAATCATGTATATGGTCAATACACGCAAGTTATTCTGTAATATCAAAATACTAGAATGTCATTCTTAAGTCATAACGCTTGTAATAAATCGTATTTACTGTATGGAATCTTACCATTACTTAATTTGTCTTCCTTACCTCTTTCCTTCTACATGTACAATTTTTTTTTTAAACAAATTCAAAATATGTTAATACCCTTTTTGTATCTATTCAATATCATTTCTAGTAAGATCAATGTTTGCATTTCAATAGCTATATAGAGGAAGGGGTAGAATTCTATATTTATAAAAGCATGATGCTTGTGATGTGGTTGCCATAACAAGACATTTGATTGGTATTTTGCCAATGCAATCAAAATGGCAAGCTTTCAAGCTTTCAAGCACAACGTATAGCATTGAAGTATAAATTAACTTAACTAAAAATTGTTAAATGGTTTAATTAAATGACCTTCCTCTAAATGCATTAAAAAAAATATTTAAAAAATGTAGATACAATCAAAATTCATGTGAGATGCGGTAATATGATTATAAGATGAACCAATAGAATGGGGGGGGGGAGAGATTTAGGGAGGTATATGTAGATGGATATTGACAGAGAGAGAGTGTGAGAGTGTGAGTGAGAGATAGAGAGAGGGGTGTGGAAAGAGGGAAGAGGAGATGCAAAGGTGGACAAAAGAGGGATGGGTATCCTTATATTCAGTAGCTGTATACACGTATGTTCACAGCAAATAGACACACAATCAGTCCAGAAATATCGACAAAAAGATAATGGGGAGGGGACGGTTTGCACAGTTAGTTAAGAAGGCAAGGGCGGAAGGGCCCCCGCAAGGGCCCTCTCCCTCACTTTTCTCTACACCCCATCGATCTCTTACTTTGATCCCCGTATCATCGCGTACGTACGCAGCGCATTACGTGCGCGTTATGTTTTGCACTTCCGCGCGCATTTTAGTTTGTTTTACGTTTTTCGAAGATGGCGGAAAGCAAAGAATCAGTGACGCTCCCCGACGGAAGGCCAATTGAATCGCTCAGAGTTGTTGATCTTAAACAACAACTGAAGAAATATGGTGTGTCAATTAATGGGAGCAAGAGTCAGCTAGTGGATCGTCTTAAAGCGGTAAGGATAGGGGCACAGATCTTATATAAACTTTGGTAAATTTTGTTCATGTTCAAAGCCGCGCCAGTGCAGTGCAGCTCGCTTGGGATGCGCATGGGGCGATGCAAAAGCCGAGGCACTCGGCCGCGTCGGGCGAGCCTCCCTTGCCCGCCTGGATTGGGCCTGGCTTTGACTTTGCCTCGGCTTTGTAGGAGCAATAGCGTTGCCTGCCACCAACACCTGTACAACTAAGAACTTGTTTTGTCATGTTGTGAATTACCATTTAGTATTACATCTAGATCTAGTACTACCGTAGATCTATAGTAGAACTAATAGAAGTGTGTCTGAATAAAATTGAATGTTGTTTTAATTCAGCCTTTCACTGATTTCGGACGAAAAAAGGCGCTTGTTGTTGAGTTGTTTACCACTGCACCACCAGTACGGTAAGGATTGTCTGCATAAACGAGGATCGTCTTCGTAAACGTGTCCAGAAAGATAAGGATCGTTTCCATTTTCGCGGACGATTCTTATTTCCGATCCGCGCGCTGGTGAAGCAAAAAACAGATTCCGCGATGATGCTCCTTGATACATTTGACTTTGTAGACAGAGGCTTTCACATTATGAGCGATAAATCGTCAGGAAGACTGACAACTCATAAAAGTAGACGGTGAACCGGAGGTAATTTATTACAACAAAAAAAAACGTCAGCGAAAATGCAGATGATAATAATTTTTTAAAGACGCGATTTGTCCGTGTTTTTGAGGATATCCTTGTTTATGCGCCTCTAGTGTGCACTGTGACCATACTTTGGATGGATAACTTCTGCGTGGAGATACCTTACTATAACACACCAAAAATCATATAAATCTTCCACAATTGTTCAAAAAACAATCATAAAATTTGTTATCTTTCTTACCTGTTTGTGTCAATTGTCTTATCTTTTTTGGAGTATTTTTTCCTAAAAATGAAGACATTGGTATAGAGTAAAGGAGGGGGTAATCGACCATCACTAGTTTTTGGCCGGTCCATTGGATGCAGGCGATTGGATGCATTGTAAAATCCCTTTAAAATACATCACATAATAGCATATCACATATCCCACCACACACACCATACCATGCCAGAGTCACTGAAGAACCACATTTGCAATGGAAAATATATCCTAAAATATCACATTTTAGGGATATAATCGGCGGTCTCGCTACCCGAATCTGAAAAATCAAGTATCTTATGCGTGTCTGTAAGAAATATGGGTACCATAAAATGAGCTTTATTTCAAGCGCGCGCTACCTATTGACTTTGTACATACGACCGAAAACTGGTTCGCTATGTCGATAACTGTCTCCGAAACAGTGAAAATTGTAATGAATATTGTCATGGCAATTCGTGATTTTTTTTCTGGGATTCTTTTTTTGTTTAAGTAATAATAATATTTGCTTCATGATTTGAACAAGAAACGATAATAAATAGGAAGTAAAGAGTCCAAAAAATAGGATTTTGTCTTAAGTGGCCGAAAACCCCCTCCTCTACTCTACACCTTCTCACACGTCACGGCAAACCGCACATAGAACTTTACGCATTGAGCACTGTACAGTGAGATTATCTGAGATAACGCGCTCTCATTGGCTGATCCGTTCTGCTGTTTCAAATTAAAGTGATAGAGGGCTCACTTAAGCAGAGAGCGTAATGACAATGCATAACGGATGGACACATACATGCAAGTGTCTGATCCCACACTCATTTTTTTGTGCTTAAAACCCTTCCCATAGAAATTGCACGCTTCCCTTTGCAGTCTATGACTCTACGTGCATTGGGCGCTCAAGCAAGATATGTTTTTTATTACGAATAACGAGGGAGCGCTGGCATCATGTGCAATGTCAAGGGTCATCAGGAGAACTGTTCCGTATTACTATTACTGAGTATTAGGCAAATTCATAAGACAAATATATTTACAAAATTAACTGTCTGAACCACGTCAGGACGAAAACTTGAAGAAATTTTCTTTTTAGGTGCTGTTCATGTAGAACTTTAAGCATTGAGCGCTGTACAGTGAGTGACGCGCTCCCATTGGCCGGTCCACTTGAGTGGTTTAGATTTTAAGTGAAAGAGGGCCCGCTTAAGCAGAGATGACAATGCCAATACGTAATCTTACATAACACACTGACATGGCATGCTTTATACAGGTGACGCACTTCACACATACCGTAAATCTCTGTGTATAAGGCGCACCCCTATTTTGAAGACAAAAAAAAATCCTTTTGCACTTTACCGGCCGAAGCTCTCACGTGTCCTCGGCTCACTCACCTGTATCATGCAGCTCTATTACACAGGGGATAATGATTCTGAGAACTCAAAATATCCTGTACCTGTGTATAAGACGCACCCCTGACTTTTGATTTTTGCCGACGGAAAAAAAAGCACCTTATACACGGAGATTTACGGTAACTGATGCACACTAAGCATACAGTGGGTACACACATAAATAAAGTAGAAAAAAATCAACACAAATTTCAGTACAACTTGCAAGTTTGTACCTTAGCTATAACGAAAATGAGAATTTTAAAACTTAAGTTAAATATTTAACTTATTAAAACGCTACGCAATTATGAAACCAGCCATGTTGTTTTCATCATAAATAAGAAGTTTCTTTTACTGCAAATTTGATTTCAGGCATTTTAGTACATGGGATTGAATGTGGACTAAATCCTGAGTTGTTCAATCAATTTGTTGTTCCTTCCATGTATTTGTTCATTAATTTTTTCCCCCTTTCTTTTCATTCATATTTCAGCAAATTTACCTAGAAGAGTTGAAGCAAGCCCCTGTCCATGAAGGAGTGCCCAATCAAGATGTAAGTAATAATCTACAGCCTGAACACATATTGGCAACCCTATTGATATGGTGCCAGGTAAACTATGTCAGGTGTAAGGTGTCAACGGTCAAAATGTCGGGTAAAAATGTCAGAGGTAAAAATGCCAGAGGTGAAATTGTCGGGTAAAAATGTCAGGGGTAAAAATGCTTAGAGTTAAATGTCAGGGGTAAAAATATAAGGGGTAAAATTGTCAGAGGTAAAAATGCCAGAGGTGAAAATGTTAGGGGTAAAAATGCCAGAGGTACGAAATGGACTTGTAGCTAAGTAATTGTGTTATAAATGTAAACACTCTTAAAAAACACAGCGTAAAAATGTGGCATAAAAACAATAATAAAACGGTGCTTATAAAGCGCTTACCACCGAAGGGTAATTTTGTATACACCCAACTTTTTTGCTTTTTTTTTTACCCAGCTTGGTTAATAGTTTTGCTTATTTTATAGTAGTTGTTCTTAATTTTTACCCTATTTCGACAATATATTATTCAAATTTGTTTAAGAAAATGCACAAAGTTGATTCCCTCCTTGTCTAGTGTTTTTTTTTTTTTTTTTTTTTGGTGGAAAAGAAAAATCTCATTAAAATATCAAATGTCCCACCAAATTTCATAATGTATGATAAACCTTGAATCATTTATTTGAACCCAAATTTCATATTTTAAAACAAATTAAAAGGAATTAAAAAAAATACTGAAGATATAAGGAGAAAAGGGCAAAGAGTTCATATCTTCAGCAGTCATGAAATTGCGTGCCTATCCCTCTTTTTCGGTTATTTCCTATCATGCCTGCTAATATTTGATTGGATTTTCAATTTTTCTTGTGACAGATTGTTGATGATGAGTCTGTTGCGTCCAATTCCTTCATCCAGCAGTACCTTAAACAGCAACAGGAGCAGCTGAAGCAGAGACATGGTAAATCTTACTCAACCAAATAACTCACTGTAACTGAACTGTATTTACATTACTTGGGGGGGGGGGGAAGAAAAGTTATCTTCACTGAGATTTTTTTTTTTTTTTATGCCTCTGCAACGAAATAGCCAGAGGCATTATAAATATGTTTTTGGGTTGTCCGTCCGTCCATCTGTATGTCCCGTTCTCGTGATTGCATTATCTCCAGAACTTATTGTTGGTTTCCGGCCAAATTTAAGACATGTATGTATTTTGCTGAGCCAATTGAAATGATTTGATTTTGGGGTCACAGGGCTCATTGTGTATGCAAAAATAGCTTATGATCGCATTATCATTAGAACCGATAGACAGATTACCATCAAACTCAAGAGTCAAGACATGTGTGTATTTTGATGGGCCAATGAACTGGTTAGATTTGGGGGTCATGAGGTCAAATAGCTTGAAATCATGATATTCTGAGAACCTGTTAATGAATTACAATCAAACTTGAACTTTAAAAATTGCTTCTGTTTTGGTTTGTAAAAACATTCTATGGCGGAGGCATCATTTTCGACTGTGCGCAGACGAAGATCCATCTAGTTTATATTACCTCCAATCAATAAAATAATTTTTTAAAGATATTGATTAAATTTTCAAAAGAACACTGTTCAGTTGAACAACAGCAAATCTTCACATAATCAAAAGATTTATTTTTGTTTCATCATAGTCTTTGTTTAAATGCGCATTCAGATATCAGCAATGTATTTCTTAACACTACTGTTCCCTGTTACTTGTATCACAGCTACTGTAGATAATGAAGCCAAGGCTGAGAAGGGTGATGATATTCCTGAAGGGCTGGCCAACCAGGTAGATGAGTTGAACCAATCCTTGAGTCGTAGCCAGTCAGAGGAGGCCGAGAAGGAACCAGAAGAAGAGACTACAAATGGAGAAAGCACTGCGGACAAAGACGCCGAGACGGCTCAAGAGGAACAATCTCCTGCCAGTAGATCGTCCAGAAGACCCCGCAGACATAGCTCCAAGCAGGAGGAAGAGGCGGAGGTCGAGTCAGAGACCAGGAAAACTAGGAGGAGGAACAGCTCCAGAGGTAAAGACCAGGAGGAGGATGAGCAAGAGGAGGTGAAGGAGCCACCCAAGGCAGTACAGCCGATGGAGCCTGTCAAGGAATCTGAAAAGAAGGTCGAGTTAGAAGCAACTCAAGATGAAGCACAGAAGACAGCTGAACCTTCAGCACCAAAAGAGAAGGTGGATGAAGTAAAGCCTGCTCCAACTCCAGATGCTAAAAACGAAGCTGCAATGCAGATGGAAAAAGGAGAGAAAACGGAAGTGAAGGAAGCCAAAGATAGTGTCTCTCGGGTTGAGCAGGCAAGTGCCCCTAGAGATGTGAAATTGCCAGATCAGGCATCTTCCAAACAGATGGAGGCAGGACAGGACAAACCTACGGAAATCAAGGAAGACACGGTCCGTTCAAAGCCAGAGGCAAGAGAGCATGCCCAAACAGAGGCAAAACCTTCAGGAGAAGTTGCAGAGGATACTGCCAGCCAAGGCCAAGCCACCAACCAAGTGCAAGTTGCAACAGAAAAAGAGGCAAGTCGTGACGAAACGGGCGGAGCTCCTGAAACCAAGGAAGAACAGCAGAGCGAGAGTAAGCCGTTCCCCAGTCAAAAGAGGGTGAAGCTGAACAGGTCTGCCAACCTCAGTCGAAGCCTGGGATCGAAGACTCCAGAAGAAGAGAAGAAACCTGAGGAAAATCAAGAGGGTGTACCTGAGGTTTCTGAAAAAGGAGATGTCCCTACAGACAAGAATGAGGATAAAGATGAACACTCGGCTGAGAAGTCTCCCAAAAAGCGTGTAACACCTCCTGAGGATGCAGGTGATCAGGAGAAGCAAGATACCCCCTCAAAACGCCGGAAGACAGAATCGGACAAGGAAGATGCAGAGAAAGGACCAGAAGAAAGTTCCCTTCCAGTTACCAGTCCTAGGTAAGTCATGTTCAATGCTCTTATACGTTTAGATAGTAAAAATGATATTCTGAGATGACTTATCAGCCAAACTTAACTTGGTTATCGAAATCTATGATTTTCATGTGTTGCAACTACCTAAATACCTTTTACAGGGGAGCTTTTTAAAATTTTGTTGGCAATTTCATGAATCCATGATGCTATATGGTGTGGCAATACCTCAGCAAACTCTGCAATTTTCAGCAGTCTGGTTTCAAGAATTGAAGTTCAAGCTGTGTACTGGAACACTTAGTTGCTCCCCATTTCATTGCGATAGCATGTTGCCTCTTGATATTAGAAGTTTCCTAATCAGCGCTTTAGTAGCTGTTTTGCAGATGCATGGTCAAACCATCTTGAAATTGATTTTTTTTTTTTTTTTTTTTTTTTTTTTTAATATTTAAGAAAAAAAAAATTAATTAGCATACTTCATCCATGTACATTTAAGGAAGCAGTTGCTATCAATCAAAGTCCTCTTTCTCCTAAAGTGACCCGGCATCAATTTTCTGCCGGGTCAATGTTGTCCCTAGCCCACAATGGCTAACTGCCCTCAGCCATACTTCCCCCTTCCCTTTCGGGACCTGTGTGGCAGACAGTTGTGTGGTGTTGCTGATTTAAATGAGAGCATAATATAACTCCAGGATTTTACCATGCAGTACCGTATTTGCCGGTGATAAGGCCGCATAGGCCGCACCCCCAACTTTGACATTTCAAAAAGGAAAAAAAAAACGAACGGAAAAAACAAAATAATCATAATTTTCTTGAAAACACTATTATTTTTTTACAAACTGATACCAAATTCATCCATATTCTTATAATTTAAGTTTAGCTAAAAAAGTGATCGCAGGCAGATTTGGTGTCCGATATACCCCTACCACAATGTACGATGTAATGCGAAACTCCATGAAATGGAAAAACAAAATTGCGACTTCAGATGGATGTTCGCGGCAGCTCCGTTAGACTGTCCCTTCCTTTACCTTTGCAATGCATTGGCACAAACTTACATGTAGATCAAGATCTATCGGCAAATGTTGTGTTAGGACGTTTATTTTCGTCTTCATGTCAACAATGCAAGATAAAATTGTTGGTAAGATGTTTGGAAATGTCCTGTACCATAGTGGTATTGTTATTTTACCGTTTCTAGTCCCATACGTGCAAATTCATGTTGGTTTTGACTTTTTTTTTTTTTTTTTTTACTCTTTTGTCGTAAAGGCCGCACCCTGACTTTTTGATTTTCTCTTCCAAAAATGCTGCGGCCTTTACGCCGGCAAATACGGTATCTCTTTACTCTTTACAGAAGTAATATTTCATAGTGAATGGGCTGAAAAACGGAAATTCCGTTTTGCCATAGACTGTGTACACATGTAAAAACTTAAATTCCATTTACATTTTAATTAAAACATGAACTTGTAGGGTACAAATGTTCTTTGACAAGCCATTGATAACCACTCAAAAACATACGGACGGGCCTGGATAAACTTGATGCAAAATACTAGTGAAAATATAGACCTACGAAAAATTATCAAATGTTTAAATTTACCATCTTCAAATTCGAACTAAAGTTAGCTGAATGTGTCAGAACACGACATATTCGTGACGGAACGATACAGTAGTACCGACGTCGCATCGACAAAAACATTTCAGTCTTGGCTGCCATGTCAGCAATCCGCGATCGATCGAGTTTAGCCGCACATGCCAGCGCCATTTGGAACTGTACAACAGCGTGTGTACAATATCGCCGCACTTAGCGCCCGCTGCTGGCGTGTGTGTGCCTAGTATTACATGTACGTCTACGTAATGCTAGCATCGAATTTCAAGTACTAGGCGCACACGCCAGCGCCCCTAACGATCTCTATTGGTCCAGCAAAACAAAATGGCAGCGCCCTATCTCCTAAGAATCTGACGAATATCACTAAATATTCGGAATTATTAACCATGATTTTAGGCCTGATATTTTTTCACAGCATAACGAATCACAAAATAGTTTTAAGATTTTTTTTTTGAAAAATGAAAAGTCTTGAAGTAAAATTTAAAAAAAAAGAAAGATACAGACCACAGATGCGAGGGTGTTGCTCCGATCTTCCGATCCGATCAAAGCCCCAACTTACAGGGTTATATATTGTAGATGTTAGGGTGGACTTATCCTCTAACTAAATGTAAATTTCTGTAGACACAGTACTGTTTAGTGCCCTGTAGCTGGAAACTGCATTAGAGTAAAGGAGCTGGTTTTCGGCCACTTAAGACAAAATCCTATTTTTTGGACTCTTTACTTCCTATTTATTATCATTTCTTGTTCAAACCATGAAGCAAATATTATTATTATTTAAACAAAAAAAGAATCACACAAAAAAAATCACGAATTGCCATGACAATATTCATTTCAATTTTCACTGTTTTGGAGCCAGTTATCGACCTAGCGATTCAGTTTACGACCGCATGTACAAAGTCAATAGGAAGCGCTCGCGCGCGCCGTGCGTTTCCGCGCTGATGTATAGCACAAGCGGGCAGAGCAGGTATCCCACGCCGGAGCTCCCGGGTGCTCGCCTGGCCGAAGACAGGCACAGCGGTGATCGGAAGTTGGAATCTGAATTAGACAGACATATCGTGTGTGCGTGGAGGGGTCGGGCTGCATTGATTTAATACATGCGATGAGATACTTTTGAGCTTGCGACTAACACAAAATCGGGCTCTAAATCTGAAAAATACTTGAAATAAAGCTCATTTTATGGTACCCATATTTCTTACATACACTGTACACTCGTAAGAAACTTGATTTTTCAGATTTGGGTAGCGGGACCGCCGATTACATCGCTAAAATGTGATATTTTAGGATATATTTTTCATTGCAAATGTGGTCCTTCAGTGACTCTGGCATGGTATGGTACATGTATGTGTGGGATATGTGATATGCTATTATGCGATGTATTTTAAAGGGATTTTACCATGCATCCAATGGATCGGCCGAAAACTGGAGCTGGTCGTTTACCGGCTCCTTTACTCTATACTTAATTTTTGTTTAAAAAAAAAAAAAATGTCTGCTTCCATCATGATGTCAATAACAAAAAGAGGTTATTTCTAAAGAAAAAATTGATGGTGCTAAGAAAAGATCTTTTAAAAATATTGACATTTGTTCATCATGCTCTGTACAAAATGAACAAACTCATTTTTGTATTCTCTTTAACTGCCTCTTTAACTCTCCTCAATGTATGACATTATGCCCAAGGCCAAAAGCTATGATCCTTTGTATTGTTTAATATGCCATTTTCGTAATGTAAACACATTTAATGCATAAATCTGTAAGTGCCACGTTACAAAATATTCCATTCAAGTGAAATGGCTAATTGTACTTCTATAGACTATACGTCTATAATGAGAATGCGAATTGCATACATTAAAGATAAACTTGAGTTCTTGTAAAAAAAGAAAATGAATTCTCAAAGAATCTAACAAAACTTACACTGAATGTTCAAGATTACAAATAAATGTCATGTGCCAAACAATTTTGGAAGAAAATGTATACTGGCTGAGTAATGAGCATAGAAAGATAAGGAAATCGGGGTAGTACTAGCCCCGACACCATGTGTGTTGTCCCATATACATCTTTCTGTGTAAGTGATTGTTACTTCACCAAGACTCGGCCAAATTTATGATGATTTTGATGACTCCAGAACCTTGCATTACACACCATTACTTATGATCAACCTTTATGATCCATTCCACACCTTTTCTTTCACAATGCAATCGCATTAGCAGAACTCAAGTTTATCTTTAATCATTGCTAGGTAGGACAAACACGGATTGCCCTACCTAACAACATGTGATGTACAGTATGTAATTTGCAAAGATTTATGCATTAAAGAGAAGGTTGAGTTCTGGGAAGAGGTGAAAAATACTTTGTCAGCGTTATCATTGTTATTATGAAAGTGTGGAAGAACATCAGATAAAACATGTTCCCTGAAAAGCATGGCTCTTTAGATGCCTTCATATTCTAAATATGTCATGTAACATCGTAAAAATTGTGACGGATTACGCCACCTGTTCGTGTAGTTCGATATACATCTTTCTGTGTACAGTGTTTGTAACTAATTTACCAAGACTTGGTCAAATTTCTTATCATTTTGATGATTCCAGAACCTTGCAATACACACAAATATATGCTAGATGATCAACCTTTTTCCACACCGTTTCTTTCACAATACCATCGCATGACCAGAACTCAACTTCATCTTTAAATTTGATTACATTACAAAAATGGCCTATTCAATAATATATAAAGTGTAGCCTATTACTATTAATAGCCTCGCCATAGTAGCCCATGCACCCATGAGATTTAAGGCTGCCCAATAGAGAGAAAAAAAAGGGAATTATGAAAGGCAATATAGTATGCAACACGTTCTGTAACCCACCCCCCCCCCCCCCTTCCGCCTTCTTCTCCCCCTACCCCTCCCTCCCCCCCCCCCCCCCAGCTAAGGGGGGGGGGGTCACTAATATCAATATTTTCATGACCTGGTACATTGATCATACTATCAGTATCCTGTGCAAGTGAACAATAAAATAGAGCATACAAATTCATGCACTTTGTTCCATCCCCACTAATGTATTTTTGATCATGATCTACATGTACATTGTACACATGTAATGATGTATACATTATGCTTGAAGTGTGTCTGTGTGTATACATGTACATTGTACGTGACACAGTTCCCTTTGTATGTGTGCACCCACGTACACATGTACACACACATGCAGTGGCATTTCTATAATAGTCTATACCACATTCCACTATCCAGTTCTGCATGCATCCCATGTGCGTACCAGACCAAGGTCTTTTCCTGCACTTCTCTTTTGTATTCTGCATTTGGTTTCCACATGGTCAATCTGACACACTCACTATTCTGCATCAGACTTTGGGATATTGCTCTTTGAACGAACGTTCTATACTAAAGACCGTTTGGATTGCCTGTATTTTGTGAGAGGATTTGTTTCGGAAGAAAGGAAAAGTACATGTAAGCATTTCGGAGGACCAGATCTGTGGCGTACTGACATGATTGATGAAGCTTCTCGCAACTACGTGGGTCGTCAAGTTATTTTGCACATCATATTGTGTCGTTTCCGTTCTCTTTTAGTTTTAAGAAGTTAAACTGTTAAAGAGACCTTGTAATGCATGGTTGTATTTAATTTGCTCTTAAAATTTCACGTGGAATAGCTTTGTGTGGATGTGGAATATCTTTGTATGCATTACACTGATATGATGTAGAGATGTAGTTTATCTTACATGTATGTCATTTCATGTATACCGTGTATAATGATAAAGATGATGATAAAAACAGAGAGAGAGAGAGAGAGAGAGCACATGTAATAAACAATTTAAGTTTCTCAATAGGAGTGGACATTTTGTACATAAGCCATATGTAAACCATTTTGATTGTATCTAAACAAGCTACACCTCCATATCGAAATTTAACTTAAAACAAGCTGTTTACCTGTGTGTTTAAAATTTAAACAAATTAATGCAAATTAATTATTACCCTGCAAAAGCTGTTCCTCTTTATTTTTCCGTTTATGAGACAGAGGATTTTAAAAGAGCTGTTGTGAGTTTTAGACTCGCCTGTGTATTTTTATAAAACTGTATGGCTTCATATTGTTGTATACATGTTTTCTGTACTGTAAATATATGTACTGCACATGTTGTGTAAGACAAGCCAACACATTCTTTGTTCCTTGAACTCTTTCATACACACATCTACATGTATGCATACACTGAAGGTACATCGACATCAGGGGCACTTGCACACTGTATCAAGCTACAAGCAAATGTACTCATTTTAGCAAAGATTTCTCTCTAGTTGTAGTTTGGATGATAGTAGGGACTTTTCATTTTACACGACGAGAACGTGGACCACCACGTGTGACATCCTTTTAAGGTAATGTGACGCCCTTTTAAGGCACTGCCGGGCACGGCCCAGTGCCTTAACTCAATCGAGTAAAACGAAAAGTCCCTATTAAAGTCCTTTCTTGAGCACATTCATCATTTTTGTTGTTTTTAGAGCTGTTATGGAACAGTGATGTGATGTGAAACACTTGTACTTAAAATTTATGATTTGAATTCTTCCATCCACATCCCCCATTTCTTTCCACAAGCAGGGAAGACGCAACAGCTGCCCCTGAGGAGAAACCCGTTTCCATGACGATGGGCACAGACGAGGGCAAGGATGCCGCATCCGCGGAGACCCCAGAGACGAACGAGACGGAGGACGGGGAGATCAGAGAAGAAGGAGAGGTGATGGAATCGGAACAGTCGGTGGAAAGTAACAAGGAGAAAGAGATGGAATCGGCCCCTAGCAAGGTAATGTTTTAAAAAATAATAACAAGAGATACATATGGAGATCAATAACACCGAGAGTTAATGAAAACAAAAGATTTAGTTATATTATAAATCACCTGAAGTTACTTTGTGTTAATTTAGGGATAAGCTTTTTTGGAGAAAGCATAAATTTATCACTTCCTGTTCGAATTTGAACAAGAACAAAAATGCACGCCCCACATTTTATAAGAAATTGAAGGAACAAAATATGCTTGTTTTGGCACCTCCATTTTCCTTCTTTGGATATTCTTTATACATTAACTTGCAAAGTTTTGTGAAGTTAATTCGAAATTGTGAATTTTTTTCTGATCCCTTTCAAAATGTTGTAATCAAAAGAATACATCCATTTATAAAAACCAAAAAAGCTGTAAATATTTTTAAAAGATGAACAATGTACAGTCTCTGTAATATGTGTGTATGCCTAACTATTATCCAGCCCCGCAAGCTTAGCATCTGGCCTGTGTTATGGAGCTGTACAGCCTGGTTATCCTTGGGGAGAAAAGTGCCCTGACCCTTGTCAAGAGTTATGCCGTGTAAATCCTGTTTATTCAAGATTCCGATGGAGCAATGTCGTTAGCGCAGAATAGAAGAGAAGAGAAGAGAAGAGAAGGAAGTATGCTACAAATAAAGCAGAACTTGAGTCTGCTCAAAGTCGATTCATTGATGCACCGATCAAAAGCTATTCAATGTCGATTCTTCAATGCCAGAAATGTTTACAGATGATTGTCTACCGACGAATGCATCGCTTCTTGATACAGCTATCTTCACAAGTAATAGCAAGAGAGGACAAGCCATTGTATGTGCCATAATTTTGTGGACTGCATTTGAAATCTTGAGTTCCCCTTCTTGTGATGTATCCCGATAACCGTTTCTACCAGCACCTTGACAACATGTTACACTGTGCAGTGAGTATCTGCCCTGAAGACTTCAGTTATGTGACATGCTTTTCCTACCCCACAAAAAAGACTTGTCTAATCAGCCGCTGACATGTCTGAATCACTACTTGCACCAATATTACACCAACGTCCAGTCGTCCACATGTGTTCCTGCTTTGCGCATCAAGTTCCTAACCCCACATCGCTTTGACTCCATTCTTCCCAGACAAGTCTTCAAAGGAACAATGTAAATGCAATATTCATCCCACTGTTTTGAGGAACACTTCTACCCCCAATACTTTTTCGTGGATTAAGTTTGTCACTGCCAGTCACCAACATCCAATCAGACTCCATGATGCCAACGTCCACACCCTTTCACAGCTACCAAGTTACCATGCCAATGATATTACTTTGCCTACAGAAGGCTTCATCTTCATCCAAGCAGAAAAAACACTGAACTCCAAGCATTTCTTGAAAAAGTTTGAACTGTTACCTCTTATAATGTGCTACAACCTCGACTTGAAAATCAGCAGTCTTGAAAATGGACCAACTTTTGTGATTACAACCATGAACACCTGAACCCAATAATGTTGCCTTTATACACCGTGCTCACTGTTGCATATTAGAACTTGGACCATGTTTATCACTGTGCTCGAGTGTTCAACGTACTTGTTGCGATCATAGAGACACTTGATTTCCTAATATTCACCAGAACATTTCGTCTTGCAGTTTTGTCACAAGCACCATCAGCTTGTAACATCTCAACTTTCCTCCAAACTCCAAAGCATAGTCCACAGCTTTCATTAACTACAACACCACCAGAATCCAAGTAAATTTTCCTCTATTGACTTTTTAGAACACTGTATTTTTTATGAAAAGCCTATCTCCACATTGATCAAGAGCTACCTCATCAAATTGAACTGTCTACAGTATTACCAACAGACTGTTCGCGTTTATCACAATTGAGAAATTGAATTTCGTCAAAGCGGTTCCCAGCTTGCAATTTCAAATGATGTCATCTTGATTTTTGTCATCACTTTTTCTTCGACGGAATAATTCCTAGACCCCGCAGCTAAAGAAAGGATGAGCCCAAACGTATGAACTCCACATGCTTTATACAGATTCTTCTATCCCCAGAACTTTTGTTTCACCTTCTTCATCAGTGGCTTTGGCATCCCATGCAAAGCTTTCCTTACCCGTTTTACTTCAGCATTCATCAGTATCCTGAAAGATCATCAAATCAACATGAACTTTTATGCGATAAATTATCAAAGCAACGGTCAACTGTGTTAGCAGCTATCGTAAACGCATCCCACAACCTTGTTTAACCGTCCTGGGTTTTCTTCCGATGGTCCTGGATTTCCTTCGCACATGACGTTCCAAATATTAGTAGGCTCCAACACAGGTCGAGGCAGGTCAAGGAACAGCAAACCAAACTTTGTTTTTACAGTGCCTGCGGGACAGAGCGAGAGGAAGAGAGGTGGCTGGGGTAATACTGATGGGAGGCCGGGCCTAGAGTCTGCTGCCAGCAACATTCTCGATCATGTTTCTTGTACAGTGTGATTGTTTTCTGTCCATGTTCATTCCATGTATCTCTTTTATTCCTGAAGTTTTCTGTGTTGTTCACAAAAAGAAGCTAGTAGCTCCCACTTTTAGCTCACTGCAAATGTGCCTGTGAAAACTTATCCTTTTTATATTTTACTGATGGGTTAAATCTTCGAAGGAAAAATGAAAATGAAAAAGTATTTGGGGTCGTTTTTTATTGGAATGATGACACTAATAGCAATTGGGTAAACTATTTTATGGAATTTTGGAAACATTCCAGAAAGAGAAAAATGACAGTATCTGTGATTGATCAACAGCAATGACATTATTCAAAGTATAAATGAAACTAAAGATTTTCATCTCT
Organism: Strongylocentrotus droebachiensis; assembly: GCA_035222895.1. Classification (NCBI taxonomy): domain Eukaryota; kingdom Metazoa; phylum Echinodermata; class Echinoidea; order Camarodonta; family Strongylocentrotidae; genus Strongylocentrotus; species Strongylocentrotus droebachiensis. The sequence continues at coordinate 179,594 of JAVYIG010003022.1, forward strand.
CAAAATAAACATGGCATGCATAAGAAAGAAATGCAATGAATACTAAAATATGTGGATCATTCAGCAAGAGAGAGAGAGAGATCTAATCTTCTCCTAAACTAACTTTATCCAATAATCAATTCAATTTTTTTTCCTAATACAGAAGGTTTGTCCAATTCTTCTGGATTTAAAAAAGATCAGACACAGCGTGCCTAGAGAATGTGACTATGGTAGAGATAATCTTTTGAATTGATGCAAAATGAAAGTGAAGCAAACTGGTTAATTGATAGGCTGGTACATTGTATATAGTAAGCTCAACCCACTCATTGAAAAGGATATTAAAACGATATCGGATAAGCCTTCATTCTAATTTCTAACTTACATACTTTCATTTTCCATTCTGCACCTCTTCATCGAACCATTGGCAATTGAGATTCACAGAATATCATTGAGCATCGAATCTAATCAGTATATTTTTCTCTATTGTCTATGTTTTGTTTCGTTTTCCCATGAAGGTTGAACAGAGTTCTCGTTCCAGGTCCTTCACTAGCGTGTCATCGGCTCCCGTCAAAACTAAGCGACACTCCTTCTCATGTAAGACAGATTAACATATTCCTTTTAATGTAAACAGAATACTATATGTATATTAATGATAATAATAATTATAAACACTTTGCTATAAAGCGCTTACCACCAAGTCTTGAAGCGCTATAACAAACAAAATACAATACTAAACAATTACATATTAAACGAAACAAAAAATTACAAATAAACCTACAAATTACAATGTGTATATGAAATATACATCAATGTGAAGAGAGTAGCGGGTAAGTTAATTAACAGTTTTTGTTGGTAATTGTTAAACTAGTAGCCTACGATCTCAAAACCACTACAACTTTACTACTACAAGATTTTTTTATATTTTTTTAAAGATGTTGCCAAAGTACTGAATGTGAAGATTCAAGGTTATAATTATTTGTGGTGTAGGTTTTCTGTATGATCCTTTGAACAGTAATACTAAGGTTTTGAGATTTTGTATTAGTTTCCCTGTTCGAGAACATATTTTGTAGGCTGCAAATATACGGTAGCAGTGACAATAGTGCTATAAAGTTGCACAACCAGTAGCGATTGGGCCCATCCTCTGACAAGGAGACTTTATTCCCTGCTATTTCTTTTCATAAAGCAATGTAACATTTCACTCAAGAACAATCTACATTTTGAAATTCAAACAGTCGGAACATAAGAGGTAATCCCTGCCATGCAATTTAATGCAAAAAGGGCTTCATTTGTGTAATTTTATGAAAATGTCCAAGTTTGATGAGTAGAAGAAACAAAACTCAGGTACAACTTCATTTATACCAGATATTTAAAGGGATCTGGTAAATTTGTCTCAGATTCTGAAACAAAATGCTGGATTTTGCTCATGCTGCAATGATAATTATAAACCTTTAGGTCAGTCAGGAACCCCATGACTTTTACAAGCCGATCGCCTGTCTGATTATGAAGATATTTATGATTGGAAATCAAAACCAAATTTTGTGTTTGCCAAACGTTTTTCACAACACTACAGTCTATTGGGAAAAATAAGTATGGTAAAAACAGGTCACTCAAAGATTGTTACTGTTTTGAGGCACTTCTTGATCATTTTGAAGTGCCATTTTTTTAGGGCTTCCATATTACACCATATCACAGACACTGATAAACACGTAGTGCTGTGCATCTCAGATTTAACATTGTTAAATGATGCCTTTAAATGTATACCAGTAATTAAGTATCTTGCATTGATCTTCTAATGTGTGAACAAACCCTACAGGCAAGGATAAAACCAAGGAGAACGACGGAGGAGAGGAAGACAAATCAGAGGGCGCCCTCAACGCTCCTCTGGTTAAGAAGAGACGCTGGGGATCAACCAAGAAGACCACTGCAGACGACACCATGAAGACCAATGTCAACATCAGTACACAGCTTCTCAAGGTATGCCATCTTCTAGCTCATTTAACGTGACTCGGTAACATTGCCTCGGGTCCTGGATTTAGCTCATGCTGCAATCATAATTATAAACCTTTAGGTCAGTCAGGAATCCCCTGGCTTTTACAAGCTGATCTGATTATCAAGATATTTATCATTGGAAATCAAAAATTTCATTTTTTTTGTTTTTTTGTTTATTGGGGTCTGATTAATAAGTATGGTAAAACCAGTCACTCAAAGAATTTAGCTTTTTTGAGGCACTTCATTATCATTTTGAAGCGCACTTTTTGTATGGCTTCAATATTACACCATATCACAGACACCGATGGCACGTAGGTCCATGCATCTCAGATTTAACATTGTTAAATGATGCCTTTAACTTGAGATTTTTGGTCTACTTTTTGATCCAATCTAGGACATCATTCCAGAGATCAAGGTCCCTTCGGCTGAGATGGAGTTGGACCTGGAGCCAGAGGGAGACCTGGAGGGAGAAGAGGCCATGGATGTGGGTGAGGTAACCAAGGAGACCAAGAAAGAGGAGGAGGACCAGGAGGAAGAGGAGAAACCGACGTCCATGGAAGATGAGGAGACCTGTCAGGAACCTCCCAAGAGAAAGTTTATAAGGCATACCATCACTGCTCCTGTAAGTTGGCCATCGTCATCATTATCAATCACCAACATAGTCATCTTCTTCATCATCATTACAATCATTGTCATAATCAACATTTCAATTCGTATTTATTTCATTTCCAACCAAAGGTATTACAGATATTATTACAGAAAGTATGAAAAAAATGTATGTACAAATTAATTTTGTCTTGGTCACTATACAAATATATACTTTAACACATAATAGAATTATTACAAGAAATTCTTAATTTCATTGAATTGAATTGTTATCAACAGGATAATAGTAGTGATGATGACAACAAGAATAATGATGATGGTGATGATAATGTTGATGATCAGTAATAATGATAATAATAACAATTTATTTGATTGATCATAACTTTAAACTTTAATCTTCTTTGTGTTCCCCTGAAAATAATTCATCTGTTTTGTTTTTCAGTTTTCATTTCACTTGTTTATCTGTGTGAGGTTTTATAAAAACTTTAAAAGTCAGCTAGACCAGGGTTATATATTTCATTCAGTAAGTCACTCACTAAGGGTGCATTCAAGCGACACCCTAGAAACCTATGCTCATACTGCCTTCAAAGACGTATAGTTTAAAACACGGTTGTGTTCAAGCGATTTCAAGCGATTATTGTTCTGTCGTAAGAATAAACGTGTTTAAAGACGCAAACATGAAAAAGAGAATCAGTGTTGATGGAAGATCGCTTGACGCTCTCCTGCAGTAACCGTGTTATTTAACAGCGCTTTGATTTGTGATTCATGTTTGTCACTCTAGCTTTAAAAAATTGCTTGAACGCACCCTAAGAATGTTTCTATTTGCTAATCTCCGCAGGGTGATCTTAAGGTTGCTCAGAAGGCTGCTGCTCTGCAAGATGAAGAGAGCGACATTGACTATGAAGAGGATGACGATGAGGTGGTGACAAGGAAGGTCCAACAGAGAGATGATGATGATGGAGAAAAAGAAGAGAAAGAAAACGGAGATGAGGAGAGTGAGAGTAGCAGCGAAGAGGAAGACAACAAGGAGGAGACTGGAGAGGATGGAGAGAAGGAAGGAGGAGAGGATGGGGAGAAAGAAGAGAGGAAGAAAAAGAAGAAGAAGAAGAAAGAGAAAGCACCCAAAGATGAAGGACAAGAAAATAAACAACCAGAAGTTAAAGGTAATTGATTTATATCATTCAGCTTCTATGACATCATTTTCCATAGGATACTGTTGCTTTGATATTATCAACGCTAACAGTGCTCAATCAAACTTCATTTTGTGTAGAATCATGATTGATATAACTTGTCATTTACTGCCATCTAGACTGTTTGCTTTGGAAATCTCATTAATTGTGAGCAACTGTTAATTGTTTACCAGGTACATAATCATGGATCGCTCTATGCGAACGTGCAAGAATTTTAAAAAGGATAAACTTTTCATTTCTGATTAAAAATGTAAGGTTTCTCTATGTTATCATAAGATGAGGCCTCATTCTTACAGTTCTTCAGCAAATGAAAAATGAGGGATGTTTCAAGTGCTAAAGGATTTTGTCTTTGTCTATGTATAATTGCTTTCTGCTAAATTCAATTCCTTTTTCATCATATGAAGTAAAGGTACAGTGTGAAATTGGTACAACTAACTATACCATTGCCCCTTTTCACCAATTCAAATTGCAGCGAAAAAGGTGATTCAGATAAAGAGAGCAGTGCGTACGGTTATCGACGAACCGATCCGTCATGCCGGCCGTGACCAGAGTCCCTCCAAACGTCCGACCAGTAATATCGTCCATGTTATCAACCTGGTGCGACCTTTCACCTTACCTCAACTCAAGGAGCTCCTAGGACGCTATGGAACTCTGTCGGCTGATGGCTTCTGGATCAATAACATCAAGTCTCATTGCTATGCCACTGTAAGTATCATCACTTGGCCACTGTAAAGTTGGATGCTAACCTTTTTTGCTAGTTGTAGGACCTTGTGATCCACAGTCCAGTAACGTATCCACTCAACCATATCATCTCTACAGTTTAGTTATGAATTTCAAAATGAATTGTTAATTGTATAGTTATATATCATGTCATTGATGTAAAAATTGTGAAAAGAGGCAGTATAATTAAAAATATGTCACAACAAAATTACTCATTCAGATGCGAAAACATTGACATGATGTATTACATCAGGGGAGGGTTTCATAATGACTAAGATCGTCTTTAAGATGGACTTATATATGGCAGGTCGTTCATGCCACTGGTTGCTCTCACTATTGGTCTCTCAATTATGATCTTTAGGTAATATTTTTTCCCTAAATAGTGAACTATCAACAAAACAACAACAAAAAAGAGTAAATTCTGTGGATTTGTGACCACAATTTATATGTCCCTTGAGAAACCAATGCCAGGAATGGTTAGAGGAACTAGAGGGCCTGCCATAGTTGAGTCCAACTTAAAGTCGATCTTAGTCTTTGTGAAACACTCTCCAGGTGGTGATTGATTTGACATGAGCTTGATATATGACCTAGACGCTTCCCTTATTTATATTCTCATCCTTGTCACTTTTCTTGTGTTATAGTTTGAGAGCTCTGATGGGGCGGTGGCTTGCCGCGATGCCTTGCACGGTACCACCTGGCCTAGCAGTAACCCAAAGACATTACGGGTGGAGTTCGCTGACCTTAACGAGGTAAGATCTTGTCAATTCACATTAATAATCGTACCCACCACATAGCATACAGAGTGTAGGGATGATTTGTGATATTTTTAAGAGACTAAGATGGGATTGTTTTCTTTTGCAATTTTCAAATTTTCAAGAATGATAACCTTATTTGTGAAAAATAAATGAATTTTTGTCATTTTATATGGGGTTTATTCGCAATTGAGATGCATTTACAAATGTGAACTTCTTTAAAATCCAATCGATTTCTGTGCCCAACGTATAACCACACAAAATATTCACATTTAGTCTGTTAATCTTGTTCTTAATGCTAAAAATGTGGAACAGGGATTGCTTTATGCACCCATTCCAAAAAAAAAATTCATGAATAAAACTCTTTAAGCTAAAATGGAGTTTATGCTAATTATGTGTCAAATTATAAGTGAAAGTTGATTTGGGAATGCATGGATGTGTGATAATCCCTTCTAATGTGTGACCGAATTTCACTTCTAAAAGTTTTTTAAAAAAACAGCATGAATCCTTCTAGTTTGTCAATTTATGAATGAAAGTTGATACGATAGTGAGTGTGGAGATGCATGCTGCTGCTTTAATGTTTAATATGTGACAAATAATTTAAAGAAAATTTGCATTAATCATACTACTACGAAATAGAATTAATCCTGACAGTGTGTCAGTTTATGTGGGAATGTCTGGATGTGTAACATTCTCAGTCTAATATTGCCTTGCAATTTTGCCCTTCTAATGACTGAGAATGTAAGACCCTCAAAAGCACTGATGGAATTATAAAATATGAATGAAAGTTGACTTTGACGTAAATCTGCCCTTCTGAAGGCTCAACAAGCTTTGTAAACAGCTGGCTGCTGTGGAGAATCATCCATGACCTTCATGTTAGAAAGGAATCATTGACAATACTCCCACGATAGATTAAAACAACTGTGAAGTTGAAACAATTCTCTTTTGAGAGTTCAATGAGAATGAGACATACTGCCAAGTATTGACTTTATAAAGGGTCTTTCAGACAAAAACTGGTAAACTGCGTATTGTCAAAATTAAATTATTTTATCTGTAATAATGGAAAGTGGAGGTGCATTTAAAAGTAGCTGCTCTGAACATAACACCCAAATTGTTCTCACTCAATATCTCTGTGTTGTGAGATACAGAAATATGAAATGCACTGATTCAGTAATTCTATTTTGCTGAATATTCCTGAATCTTAAGGTTGTTTAATGCATTGTGTGTGAAAGAGCTTTAGAGGCTACATGGGCTGCTTTGCATTAGCATTTCATTGTTATGGACATCACTGTGCAGCTGACACGGCACTGTTGATTTCATGCTCATCAACTAAGGAATATATATGCATTTTGTCTTGTCAGAAAGTGGTACGTGTTCTACATTGACAGTTTTATTATTGCTGTTGTGGACTTGTGTGTTAACAATATTGAAGGACTGTTTGGACCAAATTACTCCTATTCCATTGCTTACCAGGAGCTGATGATACTACTGTAGACGTGGTAGTATTCGCGGTGCTTTAATTTTAACGGATTTCACACTAAAGTTGGTGTCCGCTAATATTAAAACCTGTGAATATATGAGTATGACTTCTTATGCATGTTATAAACAGGCTGAATTGCGTGCAACACGAATTTGGTGAGAGCAAACAGTAGCATCAACTGCCTGCCATAGTGAAGTCCAACTTAAAGTCGATTTTAGTCTTTGTGAAACACTCCCCAGATCTCCACCCCCATAAAATCTCAACATTCTTTCATCTTCATTAAACTCACCTTCAATTCCCTCATCCATCCACAGCTTCAGAGACACATGGGTGTGGTCGTTGCCAAGAAGGAGGAGGTCAACAAGGCGGAGCCCGCCCGGGAGCCCGCCACCAAAGGCCCCGCCGTCCGGGGCTTCTCGGCCCGCCGGGAGCGCATCCTCCACCAGGACAGGGAGAAGGACCTGGAGCAGGAGAGGAGGACCAAGGAGCGAGAGAGGGAGAGGGAGAACTCACGTAAGGAGAGGGAGTGGGACAGGGGCAAGGAGAGGAGCAGGTCACCCGAGAGGAGGAGGGGGCGCGTGACCAGGTCACAAGAAAGGAGAGACAGACATGAAGGTATTATAATGCACTCAGACTTTCTCGTTTAATCCATTCTCGATATAAAAATGTATAATACTAATAATGATAGTCCCAAGAAAGGAGAGACATACATGAAGGTATTATGCACTCTGAGTTTCTTGTTTAATCCATTCTCGATATAAAAATTTATAATACTAACAATAATAGCCTCAAGAAAGGAGAGACAGACATGAAGGTATTATGCACTCTGAGTTTCTCGTTTAATCCATTCTTGATATAAAAATTTATAATACTAATAATAATAGTCTCAAGAAAGGAGAGACAGACATGAAGGTATTATGCACGCTGAGTTTCTTGTTTAATCCATTCTCGATATAGAAATTTATAATACTTATACTACTAATGATATTATTTTAATTCATAAGGTGCACATATCTCAAATTTCCGAGCAAGGCGTGCAGCAATGATATACATGTAAGGCTATAACGCCAAATGAATCCTTTTTTCTTGGGGGGGGGAGCCAAATTGGCAAGACTTCTATTTTTCATTCACTATTGCAATAAAATGTCCTCTGTTGAAAATTTGCAGTTGAATTAAATTCAAAGTTTTACAGAATCATCAATTGATTTTAGAAAGCAACAATTCTCACTTATCTTTATGTTGGTAATTTCCTGGTGTTGTTTGTCCATGGGTTATCTACCGATCGTAAATTGTGCAGAGAGCACAAATACAACTTGTTTTAGATGTAATAGGAACAGCTGATCCACTCACTTTTCGAGGACAAGAGATCATCACCGTCTTTGAGTACTCGTGTTTCCCAGTACATAATTTTAATTCTGAGTTGTCTAGGGAGAGTCGGATATTCATTCAAAAAAATAATGTTCTCTTCTTTAGCAATGGCTTTGAGCAGTATTGTTTTTAATATACATGTAGTAAAGAATATCGAGGGGTCAGTGACACAATGACGTAACTCTATTTTGAGAAAAAGTGGTTTTATGTGTCACTGAGCACTTGGGCCTTAAGAAGTTAAGTCTATGTTTCACTAGCCATTGACTTCAATGGGGTATTGGGTAGAGTCTTTGGATTTCCTGGACAGCCCACATTTTTCTGAACATTTTGAGATCAAATACTCATTTTGGCAAAATATGGAGTTACGCCTTTGTGTCACTGAACCCTTGACATGTAGTAAAGAGTGTCGCTTATTGATATGTGTCTTTATATCTAGCTGTAGAAGTGAAGAAGGAAGTCGATGAGCCCCCTGCCAAACTGTTGGATGATCTATTCCGCAAGACCAAAGCTACCCCATGTATCTACTGGCTACCTCTGACCGAAGAACAGGTAGGTCCTTCTTCTCTTTCAAGGTCATGTCATCCCATTTAATGCTAGGAATCACAACTCTGCAATTTGACAAAAGCACATTTATATTAAAGGTATAGACCAGTTTTGGAAACGCCCCTCCCCCCCCCCCCCCCCCCCTCAAAAAATGAAATGGAAGCTCTTTTTACCAATCATGTGAAAGAATATGTTTAGACTAATAAGTGATGATACAAATTTTGCCGGGAATCCGCCTACTAATTGATATATTTGGTAAATTAGTATATCTATCCGGACTTGATAGATATAGGGTAGTCCCATATACATCTTTCTGTGTACAGTGCTTGTAACTTTACCAAGACTGGGCCAAATTTCTTATCATTTTGATGATTCCAGAACCTTGCAGTACACACCAATACTTGTATGCTAGATGATCAACCTTTTCTGATCGATTCCACAACATTTCTTACACAATGCAATCGCATGACCAGAACTAGTCTATACCTTTAATCTCAATCACCGGCCATGCCAAGTTATATTGCTTTCTTTTAGTTCACACGTTGAAGATAATTATTGTATCTTCAGTTCTTAATGAGTAATTTGTGTTTGTATTCTTGATGAAATAAGGGAGGAATGAAAGGGTGAATATATCATCGAGTAGATGACTAAAAATTCAGATGTACAAACTTTGTCTGTGTCATATGATTGTGATGGTAACAATAACTACTGATATGTGTATTAATTTCCATACCATGTAATGCACAAACATTGTGTAGTTTGTCGATTCTTGACACATTTTGTACATGACTGTGTTATTGCTACCGGTAATTTATTGTGTGGGAGAAGTATAAAGAAGTGAGCGCAGAGAGTATAAAATTCTCACAGAACTCAATTTCACCTGACAATTGTATTGACTCATGAACAAGAATGTGGAAACTTTGTAGAGTGAACCGTATCTGTATAATAATGATAATACAGGGGAAACAAGGTACAACAAGGCTGTCAAGGCCAATTGACTTTCCTCGTTGTAGCCAAAATCTTGTTATATCAGAAAGTACATAAACATGCACATATGGGACTGTATATACATGTACCTGTACAATAATGATCATATCGAGTTGTTTCTGCTCTTATAAAGGGTATTGAAACATCAACACATGCAATTTGTTGATCTTCTAAATTGATTTGTTGGCGTAATGTTGAATCCTTTCCGCAGAGGCATTCAATGTATTTTATTTAAGAAGTTAAATTATTGGTGAACAATTGCGTCCTCTCGATCTCAATCAAGCAATGTTTTCCTTTGCTCATGAATAATGCATCACCTCCGAGTATGGATGACTTTGTCTAAGCCAATCATATCAGTAATAGGTCTGATGTATGTATGACTGGATTTCCCCTGTAGCGGTTTCTTGTATAGTGCTCATGTCTGTCAGATTTGACACTCCTGGCGCTCCACTATTATAATTTCATTTTTTCTTCTTCTCTTGACAGGCCTTAGAGAGAGACAAATCCAAAGCCAAACTGGCTCTGAAGAGAGAAGAAAACCGCAAGATCGCCCAGGAGGAACGCCTTAAGGGTGGAAGGGATCAGAACAGGGACGATAACAGAATGAGACGAGAGAGGGAACCAGAGCGCCCCCGCGCCGCCCGGGAGAGGTCGTGGAGCCGTCAGAGGAGAAGCAGGAGTCGTAGCCGACAAGGCAACAGAAGACGATAGAAATTATCCATCATTACTGCAATAGACCCGTTTACTGATGCACTCAAATTCATTCATGCGTGTATTTGATTTAGAACTCAGGGCCTTTCTTATGGAGAGATGTGTTTGATGTGAATTGATCACAGCTTCATATTACCGTAATCACAACTGTGTACTAAAGAGATGGGCGTTTGTAAGATTTTGATTGATTGGAGGACTTAATAAACCAGAGCCCAGGGCCGCATTTCAAAAGACCTGTCATCAGTGATTAAATGACAGTTTTTGTTATAAGCTAGTGAAATTCTTGCTTCTGATTGGTTATCAGCAGATTTGTCATTGGAAAAAGGCTTTGTGAAACGGGTCCATGATTGTCAACATGTGCGATAGCATCTCAATGGATGAAGTCCTCCTTCACATCACTGTGTGCTGCTATGTCTGGCAAGGTTTATGGTCATTCTTAGCAATTTCGTATTCATGGCATGAGATTTGAATGTGTTAGTCAACTGGTCTATTGCTTAGTTTATATTTGTAGTATGTGGCTGAGAGGTGTAATATAAGTAGATGCTGCATTGTGGATACTGGTAATTAGTTTTTTGAGCATAAAATCTAGCATCTTTATGCCATCATTCCTTTAGTTTGGAATATGACTCTCCAAATATATGCTAGTTTCAACAAATACAGAGAAGAGAGAGATAGTTTGTAGAAGAAATTCAAACAGTATTTACAAAATAGAATGCTTTTGGGTGAAGATTGTGTCAGTTTTATCACTTACAATATCTGTGTGTTAGATGGAACAAGATATTAGCTCTCTTTCTTGAAGGTTTTTTAATTCTTCAAGAAAGGATGGTTTTTGTTATTCTACCAATCTCACATTGGCCTCTTCAGCACAAAGAACCTGTTATGAATCAGGGTCAAGTTATTGCACTTAAATTACAAACTTGATTTCTTAAGAATCTTTACTAAAATATTGTGAGTAAGCATTTATATGTGACATTATCAATTAAATCAAAATATCCACAAGGAAATCATGTTTATCGAAAGTCGAAACGCAAGTATTTGCAGTGACCTCAAATTTTACTTGATACAAAGAAATTAAGTTGTCTATACAGTTAGTAATAGCGAAGCAAGAGATATTTAGCAATAAGTCATAAACAGCATGAATTGTTATTGGTATTCTAAAGTGTATAATATGTTCAGAAGGGTGTTTTATGTGGCATTTTGTCACAAATGGCTTTTCTTGCTCACTGTAGATTGAGAGATATAAAAATTCATTCTTTGGGACTACTATCGAGAATGATTCTATCCTTAAATGGTTGTTGTTACTATGTCACAGCCAAGTATTATGAATGGGTGCTGGTTACCTGTTTCCAGAAAACAGTATCTTCTCCTCTCTCTCTCTCTCTCTCTCTCTCTCTCTCTCTCTCTCATTTCAAATCAGCATTTAAAGGTCATGTAGACGCAATGCACACAGAATAGATAAAATCAAATTCTTTTCAGGGTAGCTTTAGACCTGCATCATAATTTGATGTTGTATTGGTGTAGAAAATGTGTGACGGCTTGCAGCTTTAAATTTATACAAATTTTTTCATCCAGTTTTAGAATACAAAAATTATTTTGCCGTTGTATCATTGACTTTATGTACAATTCGTTTGGAATGTATTTTTTTAATTTTGTTCTATTGGTATTTTGGTATTTTTTCCTCTTTTTGTTGTTGTATTGAATTAGCTGAAAGAAATGAGCTGTTGATACATTTCAAAATGTAATTTTAGGCCTCAGAATATTTAGAGAATATACAATAATGATAGCAGATAGTCCCATGTGTGACTTCAGATGTCAGGCCTTCTGGTTGAAAGTAAAGTTCATGTAAGCCACTGAATTTCAGCCAACTGCTTTCATCAGTAATTCATTACATCTTTCTACAGAGAGAAAATAGATACACCAAATATAGAGTATTGTCAAGTGGAGAGTATTGTATTATAAGAGTCATTTATGTATGTTTCTAAGAAAGAAAGAAAGAAAGAAGAGGAGTGTACACATGTACTGTATGTCCACTTTGCCACATCGAAGGGGCTTACGCAACAGTTATTACTGTCAGGCCACAATGACAAGTCAAACTTAACACAGGCTTCTGCTTTTATTTGATGCTGTATGTTTCATACCTCTTCACTGGATTTGTTTTGTATATATTGTCAATTTTTTTTTTTTCTTTCTTGTTAGGCTACTTTTTTTTCTTCTTTCAGTTGATGCATTTGTAATTTTTTGTATTTTGAGCGTAAATCAAATAAAGAACTTAAAAATGAAATCTCTTGCATTCACAGGCTTTTTCAGATATGAGACCTTTTTTTTTTTTAATGATGGTGTAAAGTGTAATGCGCTTCACATTTTGGTATCTTGTAACACAGAACCCAGTGAATACGGTACATGCAAGTCCTTTGTTGCATGCACTTGCCATTTGTTTACACAAAAATAAAAACATGGCGGCTTTTTTGCAGCAGTTTTCCAAGGCCATATCTGAAGAAGCCTTAAGGTTGTACAAAGTAAAGACTGTTGAGAGGCAGAAAGGCATTTCTAAATATCATGCCCATTTACACCTTTCTTGCTTTCATTAAAATAGTATGCCCTAAAGATAGCGAAGCAATTGAAAATGTGACTTAAATAATCATTGAAGGACACATTGTTTCCTAAAGATCAATTTTAGGGCGGATATAAAGTTTGTCTTCATCTTTATGAATAATTAAAAACATTTTGTGCATACAGAGCTAGAAAGGCATTAACTGTGTGTTAGAGCATATGAGTCGATGCCCTTCTCGCTCCGAACAGAAGATGGGTAAATGACGATGCAATGTTGAATACCATAGAGCCAACAGCAAATATTGACTTGGATTTCGATTAGTGTAAATTTGAAGGAGTAAATTATGTTGTCATTTCGTATTTTAGATTGTACATACATGTACAGAGGGTTAATTATTGATACAGTTCATCCGTAGATGATCATCCATGGAGATATTTTCAGAGGGACTTCGATTTAATTCCCCTAAAGGTTTCGAAAATCCACTTCAACTGTAGTGATGCATCATGCGAAGACCTTGCATCATTCTTTGTCAAAGTGTGAGTTCTATTTTCATTGAATGTGTACGATTCTAGCAGAAATAAAACGATTTGATATTACATCGCTCTTGTACTGTGTTTTCAATTCAATGAGGCTTTTGGTGTTGATGGAACATTTATTACCAATGTTATGCTTTAAAAAATGAGGTGTGTGTTGATTAATTGTGAATTCGCTGAGAAGATGAAGCTGAATTTTTGTTGGTTTTGTTGTACATTTTCATTTCAAATTTAACATCACATAACATCAACATAAATTATGATGGATCAAAGTATAAATGACGTGAAATGAACACATGCCTAACATACATAAAACATAAATGACGCAAAATGTACACATGTCTAACATACATAAAAACAACATCAATCAAAGGACTAGTTGTCGATTGCTGGTATAAGGGAGTTTACAGATAGCACATGGTACAAATGACCCCAAATATTTACAGATCTTTCACACATGGAGAAGTTCCACTTTGAGCATCTTGGAATAATAACTGCCAAAGTCCTAGATGTGCTTCATGAATACCTTTTGTTTGCCCTCTTGAAAAGAATACTTCCACTTGCGTATCTTAGAATGTACCGTTGGTGCATAAATGAATAATGTTACATAACTTTCATGAGCGCATATCCAGTATTCATCTCTGTGGGTTTTACCTTTTCGGTACAAATGACCTTTATCTGCTCATGCTCAGACTGCAACCGTAAACTGGCTTATTAAGAGATTACAAAAGCTTACAAGAGACAACCAGGGATAAACGACGCTCATCAAAAAAGAAAAATTATACACAGAGCGGGCACCTGGCCAAATAATAAAAAAATAATAAAACACAACCTCTCATTTCCTACAAATAATTTTTGCTCTGCATTCAATATCCACTCCCCTCTGCCAAGAAATGTAAGCTATTGCTGAAATAGGATTTTTTTTTTGTCAATATGGGGGTCGGGGAGAAGGGGGGGGGGGAGCTGATGTCTCTTGCCGAAATACATTATCATTATTCATTAGTGCGAAAGAGCTGGCAAAGTTGTTTTTGTAAAACTTTATTATTATCAATAGTGCAATTTGTCATCAAAATATACAACACAAAATATGAAATATACAAATAGACACCTCACTGACTGAATATAAGATTTTTTGTTTTTCCGTATTTTTTCAAAAGGGAATTCTTTGTCATCATAATTCAATACATTACATCTTGACATAATTAAAAAATAAGATATCACCCCCTACATCAACACACACACACACTTACCGTGTACAAATCTTATTTTTAACGTGAATATTATGCACATACAAACATATCCCCCTGTGATAACAGTATATTGTTTGGATGGCAGGAACTTAAAGGTAAAGACCAGTATTGGAAACGCCCCAATTTCAAAAAATGAAATGGAAGCTCTCATTACCAATCATGTGAAAGAATATGTTTTGACTAATACATGATGATAAAAAATTTGCCGGGAAACCGCCTACTAATTCATATATTTGGTAAATTTGTTTCTCTCATGGACTGTGAGAGATATAGGGTAGTCCCATATACATCTCATTTTGATGATTCCAGAACCTTGCAGATGCTAGATGATAGATGGTCAACCTTTTCTGATCGATTCCACAACGTTTCTTTCACAATGCAATCGCATGACCATAACTGGTTTTTACCTTTAAGAGGCCAGGATTTCTTTGGAAAAATTACAAACAAGTACCAATTGTATGATTGATATGAAAAAGCACATATGGTGAGTGTGGATTATTAATATGTCTGCACTTGAACCATATAGAATCGGTTTATGAAATGAATGTTTCAAGGGGGATCCAAGAGTACTATTGCGCTAGTTAGATGGTAGCCTCAGATGCAAGGTAGTATCCAAAATGGCCGGCTCCCATTTTCCCATCAAAAATGACCCGCGGCACCCACAAATGCCTTATAATCTGTAAACATCTTTTAAATAATGTAACTGCAATCGTTTGGTGCATGTTTTGTTGGTGTTTTTTTTTTTTTTTTTTTTTTTTTGGAGGGGGGGTCTTATTATTTATGCTTTATCCCCATATTCAGAAGTACTGTACATCCCACAGTTTAAAACCTTTATAATTTGGGATTTACATGCAGAGAGAGATACATTAATATGACGAGTAATATTCCAATCAGGCTTCTTTTTATGCTATAGATTCATTTTTAGGAGAAAACATCTCCCCCAACAACACACGTTAGTAGACACTCTTGCTCATTTCCAGATGTACTACCTAAACTAAATTTGAAAAATCGCTTTTCCTTGTTGTAAAGAAATCAAATAAGCAGTCTTTTAAAAGGATTCTAAATTTAATGATAAAATGCTGATTTCGAGAGCATAATTGCCCATCTAAAACTAGTCACATGAGAAAACAACTTCGGCAATGACACATTTTATATTATCCCTTTTGAAACTTCTCCCCGTAGACGGGTATATGGATCATTAAAGACTTACAACGCCATTGTGATTGGAAATATGTTATCTATAATGACACCCTGGTAATAATGCACTTAAACGGAGGCAATCCAAGAGATATTCTTTGATCAAGCTCAAGTCTTTTGTGAACTCTTTTCTGGTAATAATCCCCCCCCCCCCCAACAAAAGGAAGGGAGTGCCGTGTCTGATATGACTACGTAATAACTACAGTTGATCATCCAAAAACGTAGTTCACTGGGTTGACTTCTTTAATTTTAAATGTAAATGAGACGTTTTCAGATTATGACACGAGATTAAAATGTGCTTATAACTGAAATACAGCGGTTGTTACACATGCCTAAATGTTTTGATAATTATCTTTAAGTTCATGTAATAAAGATTAAATCATGACTCTCGTACTGGTTCGAACGTTCAATTCTTACAAACATCGCATCACTATATGACCGACTCCTTTGCATTGGCCCTTTTTAAGTGAGGGGTGTGAGGGGGGGGGGGGGTACTTTGCCCCCTCCTGACAGACTCCCAACAAAAAGAACCTAAAACAATGCAGCCCAATATTTGTATACTTGCATAATCTTGACAAATGTGGGCAGTGTATATTGGGAAGAGGGAGGCTGGAGAGATTAGGAGATACGATAATGAATGCACATGGAGACGCACGCGATATCAGAGAAACAAGTATTTTAGACTTTTCTTAAATTCCGCATAAAAAACATGAAATCTCCCATGATATTAAAATATAAATGACTTGAATCTACATGTTATGCCTTTTAAAATAACTTTTACAAAATATTTTCAAGGGTGCTAGTGGCTTTCCATAAATGTTAAGTCCAACTTAGAAATAAGTTCAACTTAAATTTTTTGTGAAACACCCCCTGCATATATGCTCATATTATGATTTACTTTTTATTCCCACAATAAGTCTCTTTTGGGCGCTACACCCCCCCCCCCAAACATGGGCCCTCAAAAAAAAAAGGTTTCCTCGCTGCATTCATTACCTCTCCTGATGCAAAAGTTTGGATACGAAACGGACCGACCTGCAGGTAAAGTTCACAGAGACTATGATCGGGGGGGGGGGGGGGTCATAATGTTCTCTTGTAGCGACGATTGGCGTCCACAATTCGATCCTTTATCCATTAAACGTGACCCAAGTAACAAAAGATTCCAACATTATCTCGACTGAACTGCATCTAGCCGGAATAAGTCATTGGACCAACTACGGAAAGACTGTACTTTATTATTGTACTTTATTATTTGCATTCGTGTAAACTGAACTATTGTCCGTATGACGTCACGACCCGTACACATATCATTCGTGAATTTTGTGCAAAGGGAGAAACGCGGCCCGCGGGTTGTATTTCTTTTATTCTCTCTTTTTACAGCTTTGTTCCCTTGTTTGATCGCCCCTCGAAATTCAACAACTCCCCATTCAAACTTGTTAAAGAGTGGGAAATGAGTTCACAACACACCAAAGCGTGCAGCACTCGGGACCATAGTTCCATAGAATCATATAATTTTGGGGTGCATTATTTTACATTGTAGGCCTTCGCAAAATACGAGCGTATAACTTCTGGGGACTATGAATTCACAAGTTCATCTTATGCTTACAAACTTGAGGTCCTTTTGCGGGTAATTTCATGTTTGATTAATACATTCCTCGACCCTCGGAATCAAATTGGTTTACAATTGCGATGTGTACATTGGAAAATGGGGCCTGATGTTGAACTTGTATGAGTCGAGGTGCATGCACGCTCTACCCGCGGTTGAACTTCAGGGGAAGCTTTTCCGATTGTGTTTCTCTCGACTTGCTTCTGGTGGCTTTCAGTTCTATAAGAGAAGCATTTTGTGGAGAACATATTGGCAGGATAGAGCTGGGAGCGAGCCGGCCAGGGTTGAATTCGGAGATCAAACGTAAACACTACAGGATTGTGTGTCAGTCGAAATGTGAGCATGACAAAAGCACAAAAGAAACGAGGGTATTATTTTACTAATAGATATGTACAGCTAGGGCGAGAGAGGAGAGAACTAGGACGATAAATGCATTTTGAGGAGTGAGACGGCAGAGCTATAAAGCATCAACGAGAGTTTGACCGTGACTCTTATGACGAAACGTCTCGGGAGAGATCTTTAAAAGCATCCCTCTTCGAACCGACCTCCAAAACAAATGAAGGATCATTAACCGCTGCATGGGCCTACGTAATGACGTCTTCGCAACCGGAAGAGCCTTCAAGATATCTTTGATTCTCCAGGAGGGGTGAGGATCGAGAGTCGACATGGAGGGGGAGAGGGAGGTCAGCGGGATTCGATTCCTGGTCAGGAAGAATCTTGAGTCGGCGAATGAACGAGGAGTATTCCTCCTCGCAGTCAGGAATGGAAAAGGTGAGATAAATCAAGCAATATTCTCCGACTTTGTGATTGTATTTGACTTGGTTGGGAATGACACATTCTAGGAATAGATCGGTCACTTCCGTTCCTTGGTAGATGACCCGTACTTGTCAGAGCAACATTTTGTACTGTTCCGAATCAATCGCAGAACCTCCAATCAATCGTAAACTTACGATCGTATCTTTGAGACACGGATCGAACGATGATCACTTGCAATTAAGATAAGATAAGATCGACCCATGCAGGATCTTAACATTTGTGGAAATGAACAATCTCGTTTATCTGGACTATTCTGATAAGGATATCTTTGATGTTTGCATAATAATTATTGTAAGTTTTATGACCAAGACTGAATAATTCCCAGGGCAGCCATGAATGAAGAAAAAAAAAGATTGTTTACAAGGACAGCCTAAACAAGACTATAGCGTTAAGACATATTGGGTCACGCCCCCTTTTTGTTTTGAATCAGTGGTATAAGTGGATGTTGTCTGCCAGGCGCGCCGGAAGCAGTTTGGGATTGGGGGGGCAAACATTCCAGGGGGCTCACTTTCCAGGGGCAGTGACGTAATGAGAAAAAAAGTTCGGAAGGGGGGGGGGGGGCAGACGAAAAAATCTGCATCACCATCAGTCTTACACGTTACATGCAGGTCCCGCGGAACGTTTTTCAAAGTGGAGTATTATCGCTCAGGTAGAGCGTAAATTGGCGTGGGGTCCAGGGCATGAGCCTCGGCAGGGGGTCAAGGGGCTGAGCCCCCGGAAGCTCAGGGGTTTAAGGTATTTAATTACGGTTAGATGAGCATCCAGGGGCCCGCCTTAGGGCCCTTGGTGGGATCCAGGGGGCAGAGCCCCCGGAAGCTCAGGGGTTTTAGGTATTTAATAACGGTCATATGATCATCCAGGGGCTCGCCTTAGGGCCCTTGGTGGGGTCCAGGGGGCAGAGCCCCCGGAAGCTCAGGGGTTTTAGGTATTTAATTACGGTCAGATGAGCATCCAGGGGCCCGCCTTAGGGCCCTTGGAGGGATCCAGGGATTCAGAGCCCCCGGAAGCTCAGGGGTTTTAGGTACTTAATTACGGTCAGATGAGCATCCAGGGGCCCGCCTTAGGGCCCTTGGAGGGATCCAGGGGGCAGAGCCCCCGGAAGCTCAGGGGTTTTAGGTACTTAATAACGGTCAGATGAGCATCCAGGGGGCCGCCTTAGGGCCCTAGGTGGGGTCCAGGGGGCAAAGCCCCGGAAGCTCAGGGATTTTAGGTATTTAATTACGGTCAGATGAGCCTTAGGGCCTTGGTGGGGTCCAGGGGGCAGAGCCCCCGGAAGCTCAGGGGTTTTAGGTATTTAATTATGGTCAGATGAGCATCCAGGGGCCCGCCTTAGAGCCCTTGTTGGGGTCCAGGGGGCAGAGCCCCTGGAAGCTTGGGGGTTTAAGGTATTTAATTAGGTCAGATGAGCATCCAGGGGCCCGCCTTAGGTCCCTTGGTGGGGTGCGGGGGTGGAGCCCCCGTATGCTCTGGGGTTTTAAGCATTTAATTACGGTCAGATGAGCATTTTTTATACCTTATTTGTGACAATGGCAGGTCACTTATTTTTTTCTTCGTCTTTCTTTCTTTTTCTCTTTAACATACTTTTTAAAAAAGGAGGGGGGGGGGGGCTCGAGCCCAGCCACTTTGCAGACCATGACATAAAGGCTTCTAAATAAGCGTATTTCGCCTGACTGTAATGTGGGAATTTCTTATTTTCCAACAAACGCATAAAAAGGTATGACTTACAAAAAAAAATGGAGAAAAAATGCCGGAAAATCATGTATGTCACAACATCAAAATTTCTAAATCACTTGTTTCTAATAAGAAATACATAACCCCCCCCCCCCCCCCCATCAGTACGCCAGCGTTCAGGGGCTCATGTCTTCTCACCCCTACAACAAAAAAACGGACACGCTTTCCCATTCTCGCACAATATGTCCACGATATGCGCGTATCGCTATTATAGAGACCTCCATTTAAAATACCGTATAGCTATAGGTGGCATGCGCAATGTTTATGAAATTTAATTCCTGTGAACTTTCCTTTTTCTTTGAATGAAATTGTATATGTGATTTAATTCAGGTTTTTATTATTGTTACGTTCTTTTGGATTAAAAATACAAACCATGTTTACTCCTTTACTGTCTTTTTTTTTTTTTTTTGGAGGGGGGGGGGGGGGGCGTTTTGGGGGGGCAAAAATGCGTTTTGCCCCCCCACTTTTTTGACTGGGGGGCAACTGCCCCCCCCTGCCCCCCCACTTCCGGCGCCTATGTTGTCTGCATGCAACCGACATGACAACATTATACAGTAATAATATATCCAAATCAGAGATTGTAAAACAATACAAGAAACAAACAGCAAGAATGATAATTATATTCACAATGATGGCCTAAAACAAGTTACCATGAGACATCACGTGACAAGCACCCTCTACACGATACATTAAAAAGTTGTACTTTATATGTTCATTAAAAAAATATGAGCATGCAAAAAAATACGAAGCAATTCATATATAGTCACAATCATGCGCTAGTCGGAGATCGAGTTTCTTTTGCTGGACCATCTAACTATTATATGAAAAGGAGAGGAAAGAAACATTCAGATACAATTTTATTGTCTGAGGAAAATGTCTGGTGTTCATGGATACTTGACGTGGTTATCTCCTAGCTAGCTTGAACATCCGTTCGGTGCTGTTCTGGAGAGGCAGTGCAGTTCCAATGAAGGTGCGTGATAATATGCTGTGCAATATTCTATGTATAGAATTTTTAATTATGTACTGGCCTACTGGAGTAGCATGTGTGGGGGCACATGCCTCCGGGCAACAGTGATGAACTTCACTTTTGTGCACCCTGACCCACTTGCTGCTCCCTTATCTCTTTGTTTGTTAATCCTTATTATGTACTTGTCTCTTGCTATGCTGTATTGTATTTGTGCTTTTTATATATGAATGGTCGAATAAATAATAATAATAATAATAATAAAAGATGTTTTATTTACAGCTGCTTCGTGTTTCTGTGTAGGTGAATTTTCGTAAATGGTTGTGATTTAAAGCCTATCTGCACTAGTTTGACCTGGAGGGATTAGACCACCCTGCATGGTCACTGACAGGCAGTTATCTCATCACATCAGCTCTCAATTAACATAAGAAAAAGGGGACCACGGCGGACCAACGGTCACCGATTAGGTTTGCTATATAGGGCGCAATTAGCTTTAAGCAGTGCAGAGGGGCTTAAGCACCCTCAGAGTAGGAGGCGGCACCGTCTGAATGAATGATGTAGCGGGCATGGCCGCATCCCTGATGCTCTTGGTATGTGTTATTGCGAGTGTGGATAACTCGGAAGCATGCATGTTCCAAAGACGAAAATATGTAGAGGTTTCGTCATCTAGTGGATACGTCAATGGACTGTGGATCACATGGTTAGCGGTTCGAGTCCCGCCGCAGCACTAATGTCCGCAGCACTAACTTTGGCAAGACATTAATCTACATTTTCCACTCTCCACCCAGATGAAGTATTAATGGGTTTACCCGATAGGAAAACATTTTCTTGAATGCAAACAGTCGGGTAATAATATGATACTTTGCGCTATATAAATATGACATTTATTTATTATTATTATTAAGGACCTTGGGTAGAAGCTGCACAAGAAGCAGCCATCACAACATAATAAAAGTTTCTGCTATGAGAGTTGGTTGTGACAGCTAGGCTAGATGGACTTGTTGAGGGAAACTGATTTATTTATTTACATATTTACTCCACTCGATAATAAAAAAAACATATGTACATTATTCAAGTAAACAGTGAACTTAAACAAAACAAAACAAAACACTTCAATACAAAACAAAGCATTTACAATGTATACATCATATACAGAGTGGGAAAAAATACAAGATAGAGAGCAGGGCCCCGTCTTACAAAGAGTTGATATCAATCGCAACTGTGTACATATTTAGGAGACTGCAAACTTGCGATTGATTTGGATCAATCGCAAGTTCGCAACTCCTAAAGGCGGGGCCCTGGTCGGGTGAGGGCCGGCGTTAAAGATTGAAAATCTTAGTTGTGCCTGCCCTAGCAAGAATAAGGAGAAGAAGAAGAATGAAGAAGAAGAGACGGAAATGTATATTTCGAGATAAGTCGTTGAGCTTTTATATAAAACAATTAGAAAGTAGTAAAAGGACAATAGTATGTGGCGGGCCACAGACAAATCGACAGGTGAAATTAGAAAGAAATACGGAGAAAGGCAAACGCTGGATGAATTCCCCAAAACCATACTTCAACAATTATTGTTGGTAAAAGGGCATGCGTTAACAGTCATTCTTTCTACCTGTGTTTAGAGGAATTAAATGAAGAACATTTTTTTAATGTTGAATTTCCAATGGTGGATCTTATGCATCGCGGGGAGCAATATGAAAATTGTTCAAAAGCGTTTAATTGACAAACAAGCTGAAGTGTGAGGTAAAGAATAAGCAGATTCGATTTATGGGACAGAACATAAAGGAGGATTGCTATCCGAGATTGACAGAAAAAATCGAGGAAGAAAAGATGGAGAAAAGGAGAAGAGTTCCTTGGAAGGGTCTGCGGAGATGGCGGGAAGTGCATGCCCTTGCATGTTCTTGCCATAAAGTTATAGACATGTGCGGTTTTATTTTCATTGCTGTGATTTGTACCACAAAATACAATTCAAAGACAAAATCCAAAATTGATGTATCATGACAAACTTGTAGTAAACAATGATTGCATGATGTGAAATAAAAATCATAAAATGTGTCGTAAATCGAAGTAGGACCTATAAAATTCGTTTTATCTCATGAGATTTGCATTTGATTTTTGCCTCTACACGAACTGAATGACTATTTAATGACAAGACGTGTTTGTTAAAATGGTCATTTCGAACGTGTGAATTGGCAACGTAAAGACTTTTATATCTCGAATAAAATCATGTTTTATTCCGATCATTAATTTTTTGAAGAAGAAAAATAGTCTATGACGAAGTATATCATTTTTTTTTAAACAATAAGTTCATCCAGGTTATAGATCTAAAGATTTTGTTTGTGTTGGGGTGGGGGGCGGGGGGTCAACAGGGGGCGGTTGTGAAGGGATGGAGAGGGGTAACAACGTCATCACACCAAGCGAGATACATATGACTGACAGACACAACTACTACATTTTAACATAAGCTTTACAAATCGTATGATTTGAAAGAAACATAGTTTTACCAGTCATTTTTCATACACATTTTACTAGAAAATTGAATAACATTGTAAATAGTTTTAAAGCAAACTTAAACGAGTCGGGATTATTTCGCTTGCCCCTTTCAAATAATCAGTGATTCACTGTATCAAAAAACAGATCATCAGCAAATGTAACTGAGGAACTATGTCCGCATTTTGATCAATATAGTTAAAAATTCTATCAACAATAGCGCCATCACTCATCGGTCTTTTGTTTCCAAATAATACCACTGTTCGAATAACGTGCACAGATTTTAATGTGATCATTTTTTAACGGAATGAAAAATAAAGGTAGCCTTATCCTCGACGTTTTAAAAGGAAATGAAAGCGGTTGCATGATATATTGTTTCAAGATAATTACTGAAAATGTATACAAATTAGTGAAATTATTAAGAAGAGGAGGGCTATATAGGACCAAAAGTTCGAGGAGTTAAAATGGTCTTTGGAGATGATCTGCAAAGGCTTGGCTTTACAAGAGTTCAGAGAAGATCAATCCGGGGTGATTATGATTCGGACCCCCTTTGACAACCAGGCGCGGATCCAGGATTTCTTAGGGGGGGGGGGGGGGCCCAAATTTGAAATTATGCGAGCCAAATATTGGTACATAATGGTGACCAGCAGTGATGTAATTAGGGGGGTGGGTGCAGGGAGGGGCGTGTTTCCACCCACCCTCCTCCGCGAAGTGCGGAAGCTTTGACATTTCGAGAAAGAAGACGATTCGTTGTGTCGTTTTATCGACTCCTAATCTTCGTCTAAATTCAGTTTCCCCCCTCCCGCGCAAAGCGCGAAAGATTTTACGTTTCACTAAATCTTTAGAGAAAGAAGACGATTCGTTGTACCGTTCTCGACTCTTAATCCTTGTCTAAATTTCGTCCCCCCCCCCCCCCCTTTGACGTTTTATTAATTTTTTAGAGAAAGAAGACCAATCGTTGTAATGTTCTCGACTCTTAATCCTTGTCTGAATATCAAAAATGTTCTTTGTCTACACCCTTTTCTTCATACGTCCTCTTCCTTTTCACTCCTCTATTTTTTTGGCCGGCGTTTTTGGGGGACCATACTGCCCCCCCTGGCTACGCGCCTGCGGTCAGATGAACATATTATGTTGATACCTTGTCCGCCCCGGAAGCTCAGGGGTTTAAGGCAATAATTTACGGTCAGATTAGCACTCAGGGGTCCGCCTTAGGGCCCTCGGCGGGGTCCAGGGGCAGAGCCCCCGAAGTTCAGGGTTTTTAGACATTTAATTACGGTCAGATAAGCATTATTTTGATACCTAATTGTGACACTGGCAGGTCCCTAATTGGCGTGGGGTTCAGGTGTCGGAGCCCCCGGAAGCCCAAGGGTTTTAGGCACTCAATTACTCTACATCATCGTATGGGAAATGTTGTTTCCACAGAGTTTTTGGATAATCTAATTACAAAAATAATGATAGCATTCAAGAGAGTGCGTTTCTATCTACTAGTGGGTGTTTTTAAAGTTTTTAATTTAGGCACAGGCTTTGGAGTTATAGTTTAATGGATTTTGTCTGACATTTTCTTGGGTTATGTAAAATGGATTTTAAGTTTAAAGATAATAGTCACGTTTGTATAGAGCTCCTATGTGTCTAAACGCCTTACATATTACTCGGTCATTGGATTCCATTGCTAACAAAAAGTCGTGTATAGGTTTACTAGGAGATCCTCTCCGAAGCCGCTATCAATGTTATTGGAGACAGTCGAGTTATGGTACGTTGTTCCTTAATCATGGTCTGTATAGCTTTTTGAGCAAATGCTGAACCGTGTATAATATTTTGATTATGATCTACGCGTAAAAACACATACACATATCAACATATAATTTAACTCGTGATTAAAAATGTGGATTTTCTATACCTTCACATTTTGTCTCATTTACATATAGATAGAACTTTTCTTGGCCACAGAAACCAACTCTCCTTTAAACACAAGTGCCATATGGTATTACTTTATCTCCCATGTCATTGATGGTTATTAGGTGGTTTTTAAAGTTTTTAATTTAGGCACAGGCTTTGGAATTATAGTTTAATGGATTTTGTCTGACATTTTCTTGGGTTATGTAAAATGGATTTCAAGTTTAAAGATAATAGTCACGTTTGTATAGAGCTCCTATGTGTCTAAACGCCTTACATATTACCCCGGTCATTGGATTCCATTGCTAACAAAAAGTCGTGTATAGGTTTACTAGGAGATCCTCTCCGAAGCCGCTATCAATGTTATTGGAGACAGTCGAGTTATGGTACGTTTGGTCTATATAGCTTTTTGAGCAAATGCTGAACCGTGTATAAAATTTTGATTATGATCTACGCGTAAAAACACATACACATATCAACATATAATTTAACTCGTGATTAAAAATGTGGATTTTCTATACCTTCACATTTTGTCTCATTTACATATAGATAGAACTTTTCTTGGCCACAGAAACCAACAGTGATGTAATTGGCGGGGGGGGGGGTGCAGGGAGGGACGAGTTTCCCCCCTCCCTCCTTCGCGAAGCGCGGAAGCTTTGACATTTCAATAAATTATTAGAGAAAGGAGACGATTCGTTGTACCGTTCCCAAAAATAATCCTCGTCTGAATTATGTCCCCCCCCCCCCTCACGCGGAAGCTTTTACGTTTCATTAAATTATTAGAGAAAGAAGACGAATCGTTGTAACGTTTTTGACTCTTAATCCTTGTCTGAATTTCAAAATGTTCTTTGTCTACTCCCTTTTCCTTTTCACTCCTCTCTTTTTTTGGCTGGCATTTTTTTGGGGACCACCCCACCGCCCCCCTGGCTACGCGCCTGCGGTCAGATGAACATATGTTGATACCTTGTCCGACCCGGAAGCTCAGGGGTTTAAGGCAATAATTTACGGTCAGATTAGCACTCAGGGGTCCGCCTTAGGGCCCTCGGCGGGGTCCAGGGGCAGAGCCCCCGAAGTTCAGGGTTTTTAGACATTTAATTACGGTCAGATAAGCATTATTTTGATACCTAATTGTGACACTGGCAGGTTACTAATTGGCGTGGGGTTCAGGGGTCAGACCCCCCGGAAGCCCAAGGGTTTTAGGCACTCAATTACTCTACCTCATCGTATGGGAAATGTTGTTTCCACAGAGTTTTTGGATAATCTAATTACAAAAATAATGATAGCATTCAAGAGAGTGCGTTTTTATCTACTAGTGGGTGTTTTTAAAGTTTTTAATTTAGGCACAGGCTTTGGAGTTATAGTTTAATGGATTTTGTCTGACATTTTCTTGGGTTATGTAAAATGGATTTCAAGTTTAAAGATAATAGTCACGTTTGTATAGAGCTCCTACACTGTAAAAAATAATTTGTTTATTGGTAATTTTTACGTATTTTTTCCATGTAGAATTTACTTTGAAACATTAGTTTTGCCACTTACGCGCTAAATTTAAGTCTTGCTAACTCAAACTTTCAATTTAGGAGAACATACGTGGAATATTTAAGTAAAATCAAATACATAAGAACTTTAAGTAATTTCAGCTTGTATTAATTTAGTAATTTTAACTCAAAATCAGAAATTATACGTATTACTCAAACAATTTATGTTGATTATTCTTATCTTTTTAAAGTAAGGACCGATGCAGTGCGTAATAGAAATATTTACATAATCTATGAATATTCATTAAGACCAAAATAAACTCTTTTTTAAATAAAACAATTCTTTTTTGTGGTTGAATGAAAATTTAAGGACTTTAAAACATTTACTAATTCATTTAACATGGCTAAGCAAAGACAAGACAATTTTTAATTGTTACCCAGTTCAAAACAAATCAAAACTTGATATTTCAGGAAATTGTCAACCAATTTTCCTTTTAAGATGCTACGATCAAGTATATATAAAATTTGGAGCCTTTCAATATGTGTCGAATTGAAGCGTATGTAATAGTTTGTGATGGTGGTAGATATATATATACGGTTAAATCTTAAATAGAAGTAGTGAATGATTAGTGGATGTTACTTGTTAGATTAGATGGGTACCAAATCGTGCAATATGTAATCCTATCATAGCTTTTTTTTTAATTATCTAAAATGATTACAATACTTAAATTATTTACGTTAATGTAACTCGATTTAACTGAGTAAAAATTTATTCAGCAAAATAAGTAAATTCTACTTAAGATGCTGTAGGTAATATTTATTTAATAAAAATAAGGCAATTCTTTTCCTCAATTTTATTGAGTTATTTCGACTATTATTTTTTACAGTGTATGTGTCTAAACGCCTTCGAGTATCCCGATCCCCACCGTTCCGCGAGCCCTGACATGTAGGCATCTCAAGAAGCATTTCCTTGCCTGGCTGTAAATTTAGGAATTTGTCATTTTCCAACAAACGCATAAAAAAGTATAATATACTTAAAATTATGTCATTTCAGCATTATTTGTAAATCACCGTTATGGAATTAGAAATAAACCACATTTGAATTTTATTTCAAAGCCCCCCCCCCCTCCCCTATCAGTACGCCAGTGCCCACCCCCCCCCCCCCCCGATCTACACCTTGTTGGCGGGAAAATTGCAACTGATATCCCTTACCTTTCTTCATTCTCTTTCTTTTTCTTTCCCTTTCTCTCCTCTTTCCCTTTCCCTTCCCTTCCTTCTTTCTCTTTTATGTTTGCTGGAGGAGAGCAAGGTCATTTTGGCCCCACCCCGCTCCACACATTGTTGGCGGGATTAACCGCAACTGATCTCCCTTTCTTTTCTACTTTTTCTTTCTTCTTCCTCTTTTTTGTTCCCTTTTAGCTCTCCTCTTTTAAGGCAAAGGCCTTTTTGTCCCCCCCCCCCCCCCCGATCCACAATCTGTTGGCGGGAAAATTGCAACTGATATCCCCCTTCTTTTGTTTTCTTCTTCCTCTTTTTTCCTTTCCTTTATCTCCTCTTCTTCTTTTATCTTTCCCTTTCCTTCCTTCTATTTTTATTTTTTGATTGGGGGGAGGCAACAGCCTGGGAGGCAAGTTCTTTTGCCCCACCTCCCCGATCTCCTTCATCCCTCTTTTCCTTTCTTCTTCGTCTTCTTTTTTCCCCTTTCTCTCCTCTTTCCCTTTCCCTTCTTTTCCCTCTCTCTGTCTCCTTTTTTTGCGGGGGGGAGGGGCCAAGGCCCGCTCGGCCCCCCCCCCCTGGATCCGCGCCTGCTTTCGGCCCCCGATCTCCTTCTTCCCCCTTTTCTTTTTTTCTTCCTCTTCTTTCTTTCCCTTCTCTCCTCTTTCCCTTTCCCTTCTTTTCCTTTCTTCTCTCTCTCTTTTTTTTTTTTTTTTTTTTTTTTTTTGCGGGGGGGGGGGGGGGGGGGGGGCCAAGGCCCGCTCGACCCCCCCCCTGGATCCGCGCCTGTTGACAACTGCCACTCACCACCCGCCAACATTTGCACCATCTCCACTCCTCAGCCTCGGAGAATATTCCTACTGTTTTGCACTGTTCACATCCAAGCATGTAGGGCAATACCAAAAGCAGTCCCATTGGCTTTCGGCCGTTCTCACTGGTACCAATTATCTGCCGGGTGGAGAGTGCATGGCAACCCCCCCCCCCCCCCCACACTCAGTTTTATTTAGGGTACACGTATGCATGTTCCCTCCCTTTGAAACCACCCCCTAAGTCCGTGTGTGTTAAGTCTATACGGGCCGATTTTGTTTGTGTATTACGAGCCGGACTTCGTAGCGTGAAATGTACCCTTTACCGTACATTTTGGGAACATGAAAGCGGTCCCTCCTTTCTCGGAGTGAGGGGGGGGGGGTGGAGGGAGAGCAATGTAGGTTACTGTCTTACCAAACGATGTGAATGCCGCGGCTCGGACTTGAATTGCGAACCATGTTATTCACAGTCCGGCAACGTTTCCAATGTCCACAAGACCACGGCACCTGCATGCACTATATTATACCAACTTTTTTCCACCAAATCTTCTATTTTCTCCCTTTTTCATTTTCTGATTGACAAGGATATGACAAGTAATATTATTGACAAGGTATGCGTAAATATTGATCCATGGACTACTGGTAATAAACGTGATTCGAACTCATCCATGGTTTCCGATCTTTTCCTTTGATAAAAAAACTGTTTAAATATGAGCAATTGAGCAATTCGAATTCAGGCTTCTATCCTAGTTTTTCTTTTTAGTTCTAACTCTGAGATAAGTTGCAGTAATGGCGCGAAGCACAGCCCCAGTAGAGAGTGGTTGGTATATCAGTATCATGATGATAAGTTTGCAGTAATGGCGTAGCATGTACGACCCTGCCATGTAGGGGTTGGCAGGGGCGGATCTAGCTTTTTGCTAAGGGGGGGGGGTTTGACCAAAATAATGACGATGCGGAGCATCGTCCACGAGCCGCGAAGCGGCGAGCCGATTTTTTGGGGGGTGTTTATTTGAACCCCGTAAGTGATGTTTTCCTGGCATCTATTAACACAATGGAGACCATAAAAAGCAGTGCATGATAACGTCTTTTAAAATCAAGTAACAGTTTAATACATAGTTATATCCAGAGTTATCATGTGTTTGGTTAAGTTACCAGATGAGTTGAATATCTTCTCACAATATTTGCACTTGAAAGGGTTTCTCTCCAGCGTGCGTTCTTTTTTTTTTCTTTTTTTCTTTCTTTTTTTCTTTTTTTTTCCTTTTTTTTTTTTTTTTTTTTTTTTTTTTGGGCCGCCCAAGGGGGGGGGGGGTTGCAACCCCCCAACCCCCCCCCCCCTGGATCCGCCACTGGGTTGGTATTGGTGTCATGAGGGGATTAAGGGGATAACCTAGATCAGTAATTATACTTTTGTTATTACACCACTTTTGGTTGTACATGTATCATTTTTTACACTTTTATTTCATGTTTTGTAGAAATAAATTCAATTTAATTCGATTCAAAATGGAATGCGATAATGGAGCGAAGCATTCCCAATGGGAAGATAGGGATGAGTGTCAAATATAATTCTCATGCCGCTTTTTAATCTCCCTTTCTTGCTTTTTTTCTGCTTCGATCTCTTCTTTTCAATTTTTAAAAGTTCGATTGGGGCATGTATCCCAAGCCCCTCCCCATGCCTTCTGAGCTATGCCACTGATTCGTAACTGATTTTGCACAGAGTGTTGCTAAGTGTTTTATAGTCCAAATAGTACACCCTCAACGCTAAACCGGAGACAGTCCTTGCCTTTCATTCTCTCCCTCTATCATGTTCGGGGGTTGCGCGATCTGTGTGGGTTGCGTGTAAGGGAGGAGAACACAGATGGTTGAAGAATACAAAATATATATAAATGGACAGAATCTGGACTTAAATAGTGTTTTACTGCTTCAGGGCCCGATCGTCAAGATCGTGAAAGACGAGAATCAATAAGTCCTTCGATAAACTATAACAAACCGTTTGATGAGTACCAGAAGGACGTTAACTCTTATTCGGTCAGAAAGGAATAACGCGCCCTTTGGGCTGTCAGTAGATTAGAGTCAGGAGGGCTAACGCCTGGAAAGCTGAAATATATCTTTTTAATCCCAAAAGAAAACATTCTGCTTACAAAGTCGAGCCTTCAGTGTGTTTGAACCTCTCTAGTAATCACGATAACGGTATTTTTTCCAGTTATATTACAGCCTGAAGTTATTAGAGAGCTAATCCTAATTATGCACAGTGCTCCATGGCAAATAATTATTCTCCATAGCCCCATAACAATAAGCTTTAGAAACAGTTTTTATACTGTCGGAGTCTGTGCAAGCTTTACGAAATATTGGTCAAAATATGTCGGTTAATATTGAATGCCAACCATCTTTAAAAAGAAAAAGAGGAAAGAAAAAAGCAGTGTCAAATTGCGCGAATTTACCTTTAAGTCCTTAGAACTAACAGAAGTACATCACAACATTAATTTTTCCAATAAGAACGACGAAATGATAAAACTTACTCTTATATTTCTATTCTTTATCAGATGTCTATATAAATAAAGATTGATTAGGTACACGGTCTGGTTTTTGGTTTTTGTTTTGTTTTTGTCCCCCCCCCCCCCCCCCCCCCTCTATTTAGTTTTTTTTTTTTGGTGTTGATCACACTCTCAAACAACAATATAATACTGTATTATACTTTATTACTGTTTTGGTGGCAGCACCAATAAAGCCTTTGGCTTTCCTAGCTGTCTCCACATTCATATATATTTTTGTTGTTGTATTGTATTGTAAATGTTTCTCTTTAACTTGTACGCTATGTAATGTATTTTATATGTTTGTTATGATGTTTTTATGATGAATGGAATAAAGTTCAATTCAATTCAATTCAATATATGCATTGTTGCATTAAAGTTAATGTAAAATTGCAAGCTAAGGCAGAATAGAAAAGTAGATCAGAGTTATCTGGAATATCATGTGATAGCTCAACACGAACGTTTTTGTTTTCTTCCGAAATCATTCTTTTTTTTGTGCGCTTACCAAAATTACCAATGAAATACAGATGAATGTAAATTAGTATCGACCGATAGGCGGGGTGGATGGGGTGGATCATTCGGGATGAACCATTTGTCCCTTTTGCATGAATGCCCGCCTAAGTGTTTTACAAAACAAAAACAAAACAATAAAGCAACTAGAAATCTGGATCATCTATTGAGTAAATTATACACTTGTGTAGGCACTCAATTGGCTGTTTGGTTTTTGATTATTTTTTAAGATAATGACTTTGTACTATGCCCCCATAATAATTATTTGCATACTGTTGTATGAACTTCTTTTGTTTTGCGCACTGGTGTATATAACGAGGAGAGAGAAAGAGGGGGTATAGAGAGAGGGGGAGACAGGGACAGGTGGAGGCATAGACAGGTGGGGGAGATAAGGAGAAATGAAGGTATATATATAGAGAGAGAGAGAGAAAGAGAGAGAGAGAGAGAGAGAGAGAGAGAGAAAGGAGGGGGGGGGGCAATTAAAAGCACCTTCCCCTATTATCCCAGAGTCCGCGTAGCTCGTCGATAAAGTTCAAATCAATGATGTTGGCCCCTCCCTCCAGAAAACCATGCATTCATGAATTGAGCATTATAAAAGTAAATACAAATAAACCACATATTTCTTTCAGCATTCTTGCAGAAACCGATTATTTGCGGTATCTAATGACTTAGTTCCGCCAAGAAAAGCTTTCAATTTGGTCTCAACTTTAACAATCAATGAGTTTAGATTTGTTAGGCTTTGTTGAGACAGGTGCCAGAAGATAGCTTCCGGAGCTAAAATGTTATTTATAATAGAGGCCCAGGGCAATTCTATATTTAACAACAACAAAACAAAAACTAAACAAATTATAGCCTACCGCATTTGCAATTTGAATGAAAATCAGTTTGTGTTAAGAACATAGTCGTAATAAACAGAAATACAAATTACTAGTCAATGCTCATAATTCATATCTGGGTAATTGCGTAAAATAGTCATGTGCCGTACGGAACACATGTTCTTTTTATTTTATTATCTCTGAATGTATGATTACTTATCGTGTTAATATCAATGTTATAACGTACCCTTATGTTGTTTTTTGTCTGGATTTTGTTTTTTATTTGTTTTGCTTTGTTTTAAAATGGATTATGGTGGAATATTCTTGAAATACGTACACATTTTATGCAGCGCTTTTTTGCAACCCTGCAGAATTCACACAACATCGTAAGATCTTCTTACGAATGACTTGAGATTGCCGTCAGTCACACGTACGACCATCTGGCGAGAACGAATACTCATTAGATGGCCGTAAGTCTGACGTAAGAAGAACTCAAGGCATTCTTAAGAAAAAACGAAAGATTAAACGGACGTTCGTACGAACTTCGTAAGAAGGACGTAGGACGCTATGCCCAATCTACGAATCTCTACGAACTCTGGAATTCGTACGAACCTTTGTGACCGTAGCTTAACGTTTAAATTTCACAGATAGGACATAATATTACGTGACATACTCATGATTCCTGCAAAGTTAAACACTATTTTGATGTTGGCTGCAAAAGGGATACACTACCTTTAAAGCTCAATCGTTTTAAACGTTTACTCTCTGGAAAACATATCCCTCACTTCAATAGGAAGTGCAGTTTATCAAGTTAATTCAAATCAAGTAAAGTATCATTGAGTACTCGTCACCGTAACATCATTAATCAAAAGTCATATTATGTTCTCGTCACAGCTTTCCAACCACTTGATTCGCTTTTTCAAGCATGTCAAGAACAACCCCCCCCCAAAAAAAAAAAAAAAAAAATAAAAAAAAAAATAGACAATCTCCTTCGAATTTCGGGTCACGCACGTCTAGAGACAAGACAAAGATTGTAAGAGGAAATGGAAAAAAATAGCACTTCATCGTTAAACATATATTTGTTCATAACTGAGTATACAATTCATAATCTGTTTTGATTCAATAAAGCTCTGCCGTAGTCATTCTAGGCTGGTCCGTGAGATGATAAGCACATGCAGTGGTATACTAGTATTCTTCCTGCATGTGGTCAGAAACGGTATACTATTTTCCCAGAATAGTTGTTAATATTTCTTATTCTCTGATCGTTCCGTAAATTGAGATCATCATGGATTCGAGGTAGGTGATATTTACTACTTCATTAGAGAGACGATAAATGACCTTGTTATGTATTTGCCATGAGGATTTAAAAGATAGTTCTTGATCGCTTGATTGCTATTATTCTATGCTTGTAGTGTGCCATTGTGTATGTATTTTCTTAGCGTTGTCCTTGGGGTGATTCGTTAAAAAAATTTCGTGATTTTTAAGTTATGTCAATTGTAGTTTTGATAACAATGTTACTGATGTTAATAGACGAGTTCATTCACACAACCTTGAACCTTTGAATTCACATTATGGTATTTCTAATAATCAGAATAGAATTCTGCTCGAATACAATATTTTGAGCAGGCTTCCGGCAAACTATCAGGTCGTTAAGTGTATCTCTTGTTTAAGAAGTATTATGCTTATTATTTGAAGTAGTCTAGAACTAGGAGATATAACTAGACGATTGATAATGATAATGATATTTTGTGGGTTCTTGTATAGCGCTCATGTCTGTCAGACTTGACACTCCTGGCGTTCCACAGTATTACCCCAGCTTTAGCATGGCTGCCATTATGGTGCTCTAACATTTCAAGGAATTAATTCCTGCCAGGTACCCGTTTACATTACCTGGGTCGAGTGTAGTAAATGTGGCTTAATGTCTTGCCAAAGGACATTAGTGCTGTGGCGGGACTCGAACAGCGGACCACGCGATCCACAGTTTGGAGACGTATCCACTCGACCACGACACCTCTACAATAATATTGCAAATAATATTGACAGAGAGAGAGAGAGAGAGAGAGAGAGAAAGAAAGAAAGAAGGAGAAATGTGTACTAGGTAAAGTGATACTTGAAACCTGACGAAGAAAGGGAGGATAAGGGGCTCTTTTTTTGTTTATAGGAAAGCATGAATATCAAAACATTTATTATGCAATTGTCCAGCTCAAACCCGACGTTTGATATTCGCTTTCAACGAAAGGAGTAGGATGAAATGTCTTTATATTGGCGATGTCATATTTTTACATTTATAAAAAATATACCATGTTTATACACATTTGTTTTGTTATACAGTATTAAATATTCACCTTTTAGAATTAAATTCTCAATTTTGATGTCTCTAATGAAGAGCTCACATTTTAGACAACGTATAGTATTCCAAATGCGTATTTTATCAAACTAATGTTAGCACTTTAATTATAATCGTCAAGAGGAAACATTGAAAATATGTTCCATGCCTTTTGCTTTTATGCCCGCATGCTTAGTCGTCTCCAAAATATTATCACTCTATCAGAAGTAGGCCTATTCGTCAATTC